>WYDI02025390.1:0-35700 GCA_009867235.2 Psittacus erithacus | reverse complement strand
GCCCATGGCAGGGGGGTTGGAACTGGATGATCTTAAGGTCCTTTCCAACCCTAACTATTCTATGATTCTGTGATTCTATATGACTCTGCTGTGCATGCATATCTGTAAAAGGAGGACAAGTTAAGCACCAGCAGCAATCATGGGGCTCTGTATTCTGCTCAGAGGGCAGTGGCAACAGAACCATCCTGGACAGGTCAGGCAGTCATTCAGACAGCACAGCATGAGAGTGGCTGGACAGACAGTATTTGTTTCCCAGGGTTTTTTCCTAGACTGTACAGGTTTTCCAAGAATGTGTATCTTCATGTACATTCCTCGGCTCCATTTCTAATACTTCCATGTGTAGTCATTGCCTCTGAGATGCATGAATATTTCTGGCTGCTAGGAGACACATTACTATTGTGTTGATGTTTCAGCTCTTTTTAAGAGCCCGTGGATAGGAGCAGAAGTGTTCATGGGGGCACTGGGCCTCAGGGCTTTGGCATCAGCATAAGCTGCTAGAGAATAACAAATCACTGTGTGTCATTTGCTCAGTTGTGAGTAACCATATGCACACACTTACCCTGCAGCAGCTCCTTGTCAATGAAAGGTACTTTAGCTCTCCTTTCCTGAAGGAAAGCTACCTTAAATTAGGTTACACTTAAGGACAGTGCCTGTGCAAGACAGTATGAAGTGACTAATAAGTAGTAACTTAGAACTTGCCAGCTTGTAGATACTTATCTGTGTGGCAGAATTCTAGATCTGTGAGATTCTCAGTTTTCTTTTACTTCCAATATAGTTGTTTTTTTTTTTTCCAGTTCACAGAGAAATCAAAACCAATTTAATCTTCTTTATCCATTTCTGATTTCAGAACACGTAGGTATTTCCCTGTTACTTTCCTTGGACTTTCAAAAATGCTCTTGCTGCTCCACTGAAGAAATATCCTTCCTTAGAGGATTTCTGGTAGAATAAACATTTGGGATATTAACTTCTACTCTCTCCTGAACCACAGCATTCCCCTCAGCAAAATCATCCTCTTTTCCTTCCCTGAGTGGTCAAAAAGGAGAAAAAAAAATAGCAAGTCTCCCATAGGTTTGGGCTTTATTGATTTGAGTGGTTCATTTTCTTATGGTCTTTCTCTAGAAGAACACAGGACCTGAAACTCAGTGTTGATCCCAGAATCACACAGTCCTTTGAACTGGATGAAGTGGAAGGAGAGGATCTGAGAGGGGAAGAGGGGTGTCCTCCTTTTAAACCAAGTATTTTCTCTCAGCTATTTTTGTTCCATGCGCACTATCAAATCAATCTCCAGACATCTGGAGAAAGCTCTTTTCCCACCTTCCCTAATGTCAACAGTTTGAGGATCTCCATCTGAGTCCTGGTCAGAAACTATGTTTGAGTGAAGGCTGATGTGCTTGGCTTTCTTCTCAGCTAGAATCTGTAACAGTAAACGATTGATGAGAAGTTTATGATTAGAGGCTGTGGGCCTGGGTATATTCTCGGTCTCTGAACAGTCATGGAGCAGAACATGTCCTGCAGCCATTCCTCCTTCCTATGAGGGTCTGCTAGCAGCAGTCATTTTTTTGGGCATGGAGACTACAAACATTCTGTATTCCCAGCGCAGGCTGGAGGGGTGGATGTGCTAGTTTGCCTCCCTGGTGATGACAGGCCTTGAGGGCCTGTAAATAAGGGTGTGAGGAATGGGATGGGAGGGCTGGGATGACCCAACAGGGAACTAGCTGGGGAAAGGGAGGGAGAAAGTGGTGACAGGGACTCCAGGGCTCCTCTTCTTTCCATTCCTTTTGTCCCTTCCTATTGTTTTTCCATGTGGATGCAACCATGAAAATGTGACTAGGCCACAACTTAAGGTGAATGAGAAATGTCTGAAATCTGACACTACAAGATGTGTTAAATTGTTGTCTGAAGCTTGACTTTCACATAGGCCCAGCTCTCAGATTTGACAGAGCCTTGGGGCTAACCACACTGTGGCCCATGTATGACTGCTCCTTGGCTTGAGCTATTATTTTGCCCCCATCAAAACTCTAATTCCCAGAAAGCACTTCTCAGTCTTTCTATCCCCTGAGCACTAAATCCAATGCATTTCCCCCAGAAAACCTTGCTGAAATGCGCGCTGGTAAGGCTCTGACTACCTGTTCTTCTACTAACTGATAATCTGGTAGGGAATGGCCCTTGCAGCACACAAAGCAGTGCAGTCTAAGCTGATTTGCCAGATATGAAGATAGATTGTCAAAGGTATAGAAGCGTACTCTAAAGAGCTGACTTTTTCCCTTTTCTTTTGCCTTTACATCAGTTTATTTGTGATAGGAGGTGTGTCTGGACAGACACACACGGACACACGCACTTGCACTGATGATTCCCTGAGATGCTTCAAAGGTCCTTTCTTTCTTCTTTAAAAATTATCATGAAGGTTTCTACCATCTGGCAGTGACAGCAGAGGCTTAGGAGAGTCAGAGTTGAGGCTTAGCTCCAGTGAGCATCACAAAATATATATGTATTGCAATTCTAGAGCCTCTTTGAATTATCCAGACTTCTTCCTGACAAAGATCATGCAGTCCCCTGTGTGCTCTCTGGCTGTATTTTATGATACTTTTTGTGGAGATATTATATCAGGTCTTGCCAGCAAATACATAAAGCACTGAAATGGGGGTGGCCAGACAGCAATGCTTTGACAGTAACTTCTCTATGCAGGGTGATTGTATGGTCCCGTAGAGCTTAGGCATCTCTCAGCCTTTAATATATCTCTTTTACACGTATCCCTGTGAGATCCAGAAGTGCTGTTACTCCTACTTAACCAGAAAGACATAGAGCGCAGGCTGAATTCAGGGACTTGCCGTGTTTGGAGTACCACCCAAAATGTGAGTTAGCAGCTCCAGCACTTCAGTCTTTGCTGTAATCCAAGGACCCTCCTACCTTCCAGGCCTTAAAGTGGACATAGGCAGCACAGACCTTGAAGATAAATCATGCATTGATGGAGGAAAGCCTAAAAGTGTCCAAACCTTACCCTAATTAAGGTGTTCTAAGAAAACAACGCTAGAAGACATCAGCTGTGATGGAAATACTGAGCTTGAGGGGGAGTCCTGAAAGATTCAGACCATGAAGAGTCTTTTTTGAGAGAATAGTAAAATATATGGAGTATGTGGAAGCCTAGTGCTATTAATCCCTGAAAGCCTATAGTTTTATCAGTCGTTTTTGTTAGCTGGCCATCCTAGTGTGTTCTGCATTGAGATAATCCAATAAAACTTAGAGGAATCTGTAAGGTTTATTTCATATTGCTGGAACTGTCTAAGCTGGAGTTTGTACTGATCAGTTGCATGTACAGAATCTGTGGTTTGGAAACTCTGTGTTGCTTCTTGGTTTGCCTGCTCTGTTGCATGTAATCCACCAATACAGAGGCTGTTTCTGACTCTGTAATCTGACATGAATTAAAGTGATCATAAAGTGGTGTTTGCACTTTGATTACATGTTTGTTTGTTTCTTATTCTAGAGGAGTGCAGTCTTCCTGCATTGCAGTTAGTAGCTGTTGTTAAGAAGCTAACTTGCAAAAATAGCACTTAGTTGTGCATGCACGTGCACTTGTGTAAGCAGGGCCTCTGCTGTTTAGATGAGCAGCTGGTGTCCTAGCAGCTTGTAGCACTAATATCATCCTGGAGCATCCAGGAGGCACTGATTGCAGTGAAACACGCAGCTTGCTGGGTGGCAGGAGCACTTTCTCAGTGTCTGAGGCTTTCACGGACGTTTCCCACCAAAACCTGACTGTTCAGTGTTGATTTGCTTGCAAGACTTGTCAAGTTCAAAGCAGGAGTTAGTGTGGCAACAGTACTGATTCATCCATGGAAATTCTGGCTCTATTGGCTTTGGCAAAGAATGATGAGTGGTTCTGAAGATTTTTAAGATATTTGGAGAATTAGCAATCATTTTTCTTCACAGAAAGTATCTTAACAAAAAAAAAGGACTATATTACTATATTAAGAAAATCTTGGTCTCTGCTGCATTGCTACTGAGTTAATAAAGAAATAGCTAAATCTTCAGATTTACCCTATCTACTAAATTATTACCAAGATGAAAATCTAAGGGAAAAGAAGTAATTTCTGGCAGGATGTGCTCTCTTTGTGTTGCATCTTGTTGCATTTATCTATGAGTCCATTGTTGCTACTTGCTTTCAGTTAAAGGCAATTTTCATACAAACCTCATTGTGATCACTGTGAGCCAATATGCATTCTTAGAGAAAAGATGAGATTCAGGTAAGTCAATAACCTTACTCGGAAGAATGTCCTGATGATGTTTAAGGACTGCCTTGACTGACAGTAAATTTTTCTTCTAGCATCCTTATTGAAGAATCAATACAGCAACCTCAAGCACTACACCAGGAGAGAGAATTTAAACCCTCCATATTGGTAATGCCTGTTGTTGCTGTGTAATTAAAGAGGTTTTGTTGCATAGTTCTGTTTGAATAAACACTAAGGCTTTAGTGGAGAATCCTTAGGAAACTTTTAGCAGTGAAATGCTCAGAAATGTCCACGGCACGCTGTTCACTCATGGCAAGTTAGAGCCCCTCTGCTAAAGTCTATAAACTATACGTGCAAGTGTGTTGTTTTGTTTAAACTGAGGCTCCATCATTGATTTCAATGTGCGTCACATTGCAATAAAGCTGTGGCCTTTGGTATCTTCTGAAAGCATCACTGTTTCAGAATTACACAATAGATGTTAAAAGTCGATGGCTGAAGAACAAGATGTAACATGCCTTAGAGGGTCAGGGTCAAAGTAAGTGTCAGCTTTTAGACGTAATGTTTTCCTGGCAAGGCAGCAAGACTTGCCATCCCTTTGGATGAGGAGGAGAAGGGACATTTATAGGTGGTTATGAGCTTATCCTTGTAAGAACAGTGCATCCTTTAGGGCTACGAATGGTATATTTCTACATGAGCCCAATCTGTTGGCCAGCTGCACAGAGAGATTACAGGGTGATGAAGTAATGTTGCTGGGATGTGACCAAAGATCTGTGATGGGTGGAAGTGCTAGAGGGAGAACAATGGCAATCAAAATAGGTACAGTCAAGGTAAAACTCAAGGGTAAAATCCCAATATCCATACTTATGTCTGATTTGGTTGTTGATCAGGTAAAAAGTTCATAGATTTCAAAGAAGGTTTTGGCTGCATTGCCACGATTTTGTTCCCTAAGTATTTTAAATTATTGTTCATAATTAATTTCTAATAAAAACATGGATGATTAAGTCTGGGAGAGCTCAGAATGTAGCCCTTGGTTCTGCCTTGTATTCTTGCCTCACAATTCAGAGGGAACTTGGTTCAGTGTTTCTCATATATAAAAATTTATTTCCAATACAAATCTCATTCCCAGATATTTGCATAGGTTGGAAAAAACACAGATGTCTCTGAGAAATCCTGTTTGATTTTATCAAAATCACATCTCCCTTAGTACAACCCTCACTGCTTGAGCTGAAGTAGCACTTCCAGGGTCCTCTAAAGAAGAGAAAACTTTCTAACTTTAAAACTTTAACAGGCAAGGAAGCAGTATAGCAGGATGGAGAAAATGAAACACAATGAAGATACTGGGAACAGATGTGACTGTATGCTTCAGCAGCATCCGGTAAGCTGTCAGGTACCACTTAGCAGAGAGAGTAGCTACATCTGGTGGTTTGTTTTTCCTAAGAACAAAGGATGTATTTAAGCAAATATACCATATTTATTCTTACATAAGCAAATACACCATATTTTTTTCTAGCAAAACCAAATAACTGTACTTAATTTTTGGTTTATTATTGATTTTATCTTTTAAATTTTGTGTAGAATATCTTATTTTTCAAATGCGTTGTCTTTTTGCTTTTTTTTTGGTCTCCTACACATTTAAGCTCTCTGGGTGTAAGGCTTGTCTGTCCTGTTTCTTATTTGAACCTCACTAGTAGAAGGAGATTGACTTTGGGACTGGATATTTCAGGCACTATGGTAATCTGAATAATGAGCAAGTCCTCAGTTTCCGGTCTCCTTATGTCATTGTATCGCAGTGAACAACTCTGTATATGGTACAGTGCAAATTAGAGAACTGGCCTCAAAATACCTTTGTGTCTTGTGCTGAAATCCCATACTGACAGGCCACACTGAATGTAGAGTGCTAGGTTATTAAAAATACAGGGTCTCTAAGCAACAGTGTTTATAGAAGGAGCGCTTCTCGTTCCCAGTTTTGCCTTTGACTGCTGTATCTGTAAAATAGTTGAAACCAACAGGATTGAGGCTTCCGTGTTGCAAAACAATTAATTTTGATGCTAATGAAATGGGGTCCTGCTGCCTTCCTTGTGCTCCAGTGTACTTGCACTACTTATAGGCAAGGTAGAGGATCTTGCAATGAGTGGCTTACTGTGAGCTTGCTTTTTAGTTTGCAAAGCATATTGTTTAGGGTTGGTTTTGTGAACAGCAGTGACCCAGAAAATAACATAATTTGTCTCCTAAGGTAAGAATTTGCAAAGGAAAACCTCACATTGACTAAAATCCTAGTTTTAACTCAAATGTTATATTCAAAAGAACACAGGAATGTGGTACCACAAACTATGGAAAATGCTGTTTTACAAAGAAAACAAGTTCTGCATGTCTCTGTGTTGTGTATTTCCCTCCTTCCACTTGATTTATGTAGTGACTTTCACAAGCCTCGTGGCATTTTGTTGAATTCCAAATGAACTTTACTTATATAGAGATGTGTGTGATAGGATTGAAACTCAAGTATCTGTCATTTAAATGCTAATATCTGTGGATTAGGAGAATTTGGCAGTAATTACCAGTGCCAGTGATGGTGCATACATATTTGAGGTAATGGGTGATATTGAGTGCCCTATGGTGGGAGTAGAACCAACACTGTCTTATGTCAGGGTCAAAGCAGAGCTATATTTAATAGATAGTGGCTATGGATGACTTTGCAAATGATGCAAATGCTACTTGTGTAGGATGGCTGTTTCTTAGACTCAGATGTTGGTGTAAGGCTCTTTGCTGCTGGATGTAGCTGAGCCCAGGGCAGGGTGATGGCAGAATGTCACCCTGCAGTCCTGTGAGAACTGCCCATGCTGGTGTGGCCATTCTTTCCTCCGAGAGTTGCTGCAGTCAGGCTGCTGCATACATCTGCTTATATAAAATCAGTATGTGATTGTGTTTATAAAAATCAAGTTATAGTAACTAATGTATGATATCACTTCTGAGGGTGCTGTGATCTTAAGCGGCTGAAAGAAAATGTTGTCTGTGTTATTTCAGTACTGTGATTTCACAGATGGTCTGGTGAGATTTAATGATTATTCCTGATTTGGTTTCACAGATGAACTAAAATTCACAATAGTTGTTTGAGAGAAATGGCAGAACCATTTTCATGAATTGGTATCAAGTGTGTTTGGAGGGAATTTTATTTCACCATATGTCTAGATTATTGTAATTGGCGTTAATCTCTACAGTGTCCTGAATCCATGCCGCATTCCCAAATGCTAATGTTTGTATTGGCACTTACATGTTTACAGATGTATGTGCAAATCCAGTCTTCTCCCTCCGGATTTGATGATTTCAGAGGCTGCTGTGACAGCTAGTTCTCCTCCTTTAATGCTTGCTGAGTTGACTGTGAAGTGCTGCAGTTTGAATCATCACAGAATCATAGAATCCCGGGTCAGAAGGGTCTCAAGGATCATCTGCTCCAATCTTTCTCGGCAAAAACAAAGTCAATAGAATCATAGAATTTTTTAGGTTGGAAAAGACCTTTAAGCTCCTCGAGTCTTAACCGCTAACCTGGCACTGCCAAGCTTACCACTAAACCACATCACTAAGTTCCACAGCTACACATCTTTTAAGTACCTCCAGGGACAGTGACTCCACCATTGCCATGGGCAGCCTGTTCCTATGCCTGACAACCCTTTCAATGAAGGAATTTTTTCCTAATATCCAATCTAGACAAGGTGGCCCAGCACCCTGTCTTAAAAGTGTCCAACTGTTGGGGAATCCATTTTGGCTAGACCTTGTTCTCTTTGGAGAATTCGTTGATGTCCAGACAAAATCCATGCCAGCAGATTGTGGAATCTAATTTGTAACATGCACACACACACACACAAAAGCCAGGAGGTGAAAGTTGTGTTTTAGTGCACAGATTTCTTAGGCCTCTGTTTATTAAGTACTCTGTAGTAACTAATTCTTCCAGGACAGTTTCTATCTAGATTTGTCCAGCTGCAGTGGAAGCGTGTTGAGTGAGCATGGAAGGAGTGCACAACACACAAGATCTAATCTAGCAATGGCATGCGTGCAAGCAAAACTTTGCATTCCTGCATTGCCCCAGGGATTTCACTGGGGCTCTGCCTGGGCACCCAGTTCTGCCTACATGGAATAAATGGCAGATAGGAGTCGTGTCTGAAAGCAGCACAAAGCTGTCATATGCTTGTTTTAGCCAGACTTTACTATTTGTATAAACACTGTAAGCACTCTGCTGCGAAGCTTGGAAAACAATTTTCTCTGCCTTCTTTGTTTTGGTTTGATTTTATTTGCATGCATTGTTTTACATGTGAAGAAATTAACCCAATGTAACCAACCAGATTGCACAGAAGGTAGAATAAGGTTTTGTTTCCTGGTGTTCTTTCATTCTGAAACATAATTTTCTCCCCCCAAAAAAGCCATTTGGAACAGACATCGATTTGCTCATAACAACCCTTAAAAACCCTAATGCAGAGATCCACTGGTTTGTGAATGCCTAGTTGCACGATATCAAAAATGCACCAAGCTCTAATGTTTAGTTTAGAGAGTGATTCTGAACAGGGGAAGCTGTGTGGTTTATGTACAAATATTAGTCTTTCATCTGTCTTCAGAACAAGCAAATATTGGGAGATGAACTTGCTCATACTTTCACTGCCACTTGGGTGAAGTATTTTAGACACTGAGGTACAAATTTGCTTTCGATGTTGGCTTGGTCTTCCAGGTATCTTTGGGATAATAAATATGGAGAGAAAATACATTCATTATTAACTTCCCAGAGACTGACCGTCTGATTTATGGATTCAAAGAGTCTCCATTTAATCTGTCAAAACTGATTTTAAACTTCATTTGTCTTCTGGTTTTGGCAACACTTTTTACCTTGAATTTGACTGTTTGACATGCATTGTACCAGAGTCACATTTTAAAAACATTTACAGTGCATTGCAAAAAAGAGAGCTTTGGTTTGGTACATCTGCTTTCAATATCATGCATCTCTAAAAGCGAAGGTTATGTTCTTGTTGTAGCTGTGAGCACAGCATTTGGGTAACTTTTACAAGAACAGAGTAATAATTGCAAAGAATGAATTGTCACTGAATAAGCTTCTCCAGTGATTATCGCTGGTTGCAGTTAACAGCTCTGGTGCTGCTGGTTGGGCTTCCTCAAACTGAAGCATAGAGTAGTGGAGCCTTAACTTTGGGATTCTCTCTAAACTCTGCCTTTCAGTCACTGATCCCTGCTCCTTTCCTGACTCTGAGCTATAGAGGTGGAATAGTGGGAAAATAGTGTATTGCAGGGGTGGTACAGCAACAACCTAGGTGCCATGTGGTGAGCCCTACAAGTGTAGCTCTGCCAGAGTTGTAAGAGAGAAATCTTCACCAAGTACACATAGAGCTCAGGGTTCCCATATTCTTTAATCATAGCTGCATGGGCTTGTTTTTTTCAGGAGAACAGCCTTACCCACCTTGCATTTTTTCATCCTTACTGTCCCTGTGTATTTGTTTATTCCTACACTAGTCTGCATGAGCAGGAGCGGAGGAATATTACATGAGTAAAGATGACATGAGAGGATGTATTAGCAATAGCCCAAGTAAGTTGTGAATGCTCCATCCCCGGTAGTGTTCAAGGCTGGGTTGGACAGAGCCTTGGGTGACATGGTTTAGTGTGAGGTGTCCCTCGCCGTGGCAGAGTGTTGGAACTGGATGATCTTAAGGTGCTTTCCAACCCTAACTATTCTGTGATTCTATGATAGCAACAAAGGTAACAGGGAGCTGGATGGACGAGGTGGCACTGAGGGTAGATCAGGAAGGCTTTGCCCTAGGAGTATTCTACAGAAAGGCCTGGAAGTGAAGTGAGGGCTGAGAGTTCCAAGTCAGAGGTGAAGTCTGTGTTATGGATACCTCATGATAGAGACTGTTCAAAGTGAGAGTGAAAGGAAGCAGCAGACTGAAGGTGCAGCAGACTGTTGGTTTAGCTACATGGAGCTACCTTTGATGACTTATCAGAATCATAGAATGGTTTGGGTTGGAAAGGATCTTAGTTCCAATCCCCCTGCCATGGGCAGGGACACATCACACCAGACCATGTCACCCAAGGCTCTCTGCAGCCTGGCCTTGAACACTGCCAGGGATGGAGTGTTTACCACTTCTTTGGGCAACCTATTCCAGTGCCTCACCACTCTCACAGTAAAGAACTTCTTCCTTATATTCAACCCGAACTTCCTGTTTTAGTTTGAACCCAATACCCCATGTCCTAGCTTTACAGCCCCTGATGAAGTCCCATCATCCATGTAGTGATGTCAGAGACTGAATTTTTAAGTAGGCAGACAGTAAGCAGCAGAGGCAGGATGGTTATGTTGGGTTTTGTAATTGAGATTATCAGTATGAAGGTGAAGAGGGAGGAAAGATGTAGGGAAAGGACTAAGCTCTCTGAAATTAAGAGAATCCAATGAACAGGATCCATCCTCTGCACAGCTCACTGGAGTAACTGCTCCTCCCTGTGCATCCAAGGAGTTGGTCATGGTTTGTACTTGTTAGAAGAGAATAACCTGGTGTTCATGTGTGCAGTCACCAGTTCAGGTAAGTCTTGACACTCCTAGCTTGCATTCACCTCAGCCCTGCCTGATGTTGTGTTGGAGGATTATTGGCTGTGTTCTCCTCAATGTAAGAAAGGATTTAAGCAGTTTCATTTTTTTCTGTACGTGCCTGACGCTAAGCCTGGGTTTTTTATTCTTTCAATTATGCTCTGTAGCATTTGGAATGCTTAACAGAGCCCGGCACAGGCAGTGCATAGGGATGAGAGCACTGGAATAGAAAAATAAACAGCGGAAACCCACAGCTGAACTACCAGATGCTGGGGTTTGTTGAGAGTTTTTTATAAGAACACATGGACGCTTACTGGGTCATTATCCCCACAGCCACTTGTCAGCGTTAAGTCCCTTATAAGTCTTTTTATTTGTCTCTTGTTTTCTGCCCATCCTTCTTTTTTTTCCGCTTCTCCCTCCACTTCTCCACATAAAATGTCCCTGTCCAGCCATGACTGAAACAACTGGTTAGCTGCTGCTCCCCTGGAAGAGAGGACCCACGGTGCCCACACGCACAGGGTTGTGCAGGCCACTGTGTCACCTCTGGAGACGCTGCTGTGACACGGTGCTTACCTCAGTCTGTAGGAGAGCAGAGGGAGACAGGTCACCAGATGATGTTTGGGAGGGACTTGTTTTCCTTCTTTAGTAAAAGCACTGATACGAAAATGTGAGGGATTCCCTTAGCTCTGAGCAGAGGCAGAACATGCTGTGTATGTGTGTCAGGTCTCTCCCTGCCACTTCCCCACTTTCTGTCCTGCCAACCATTACAGTTGTGCCAAGGCCACTGCTGCTGTGCTGAGTGGCACAGGCTCATCATTCCTTTGTGCTCTGTTGCTTGTATCTGTCAGCCTCTTTGGATGTGAACTTTCTGAGGCAGGAATAATATTTTTTATAATTCCTGTGCAGAATAAACTGCAATTGCATTATAAGCTGTTATGTTTTGGCAATATTAATAAGCAAATAACAGGGCATGTTATAGAATTGCACTGTTCTCACTGTATGTACAAAGAATGGTTCCCCTTCCAGTGCTGAAGGCATAAGATTTCTTCACAGCTCTGCCGTAGCATGTCTGGTTTAGACAAACTCTACCTGTATCTCAGAAGTAAAAGCTGAGGATAGCTCCTTTGCCATGGCTGCACCACAGTCAAGTGGGTGCGAGGAACAGGATCATGGATGATCCTGAGGGCATTAAAGGGAAAGCAAAACCAGAGCAGGCTGTGCATGCACCCGACAGTGACTGTAATGCATAGCAGTCTAAGCATCAAGGATCTGAGTCCAGAAGGAAGGTCAAGAGAGATTCCTACCAAAGCCAGTAATTGTTTTTTCTTTTTTGGCTTGTTTATTTTCTATGTAATTAGCAAAACATGACTCTTCATTATGTGTGGTGTAACTAGTCATTAGCTGTATACACATGGCTGGGATTCAGTTACACAGAAACAAGATACTTTGCTTTTCCACACTGAGGGAAATGCACTGACATACAGGGGATGCAAACCTGAGCTTCGTGAAGCCAATCTTGCTGGTGTGGGACTAGTCACTGTAGCACTCATCCTGGTGTTTGTGTAGAGCTTAGTTCTTCCTAAGCACAGCCACCGAGTAAGCGCATGTGGCTGGCAGCACAGTGCTCTGCATCTGGGCTTGCCTTTGAGCCAGGCTCTGAGCAGTTTTGCCAGCCTAGCCGTGGACCCAGCCTAATATAGTCTTTGGTGACAGACGTTTTTACTGAGGGGTAGGAAGCCCACCCGGTGTTACCCTGCAGAGTGAGGACTTGGTAGCTCAAGGCACGCCAGCTTAGAGATGCCTGCAGTATGCTCTGAAGTGGCCCAGCTTTGTTGTTGTTAGTCTCTTTTTTTCCTTGCTTTGCTTGTTGGAAAACTACTGCTAATGGTTTACAGTGCAAGTAATGCATGATATTTGCTTCTGTCATATCCCAAGTAGTGATTTTGGAGCTGAACTGCTTTCATCTTTTCCCTCTTGCCCGGGTCTGTGCTAATGAAGGGCTGTGACAGTGAAAAGTCAAAATTCCAACCTCTGGAAGTTCTTTTTTTGGAACTTCCAGAGGTTGCATTCCTCCAACTTCATCTCAGCTAATTTCATAGTCAGTGTGTGCTCAGGATCACATGGATTTCTGCCAGGTAACATGGATTTTTGTGAGCTGTACTCTGCTCCTTCGGCAATCATTTTAGCTGTAAAAGGCCATGGCTTACCGTGAGGCTCGGCTGACACACACGTTCAGCTTCCAGCTCCTTTAGTTTTTTAAATGGCTTCAATTGCTCCCTCTCTGCTGTCTTTTGCAAAATAGGGTTTAGATGTATTGTGCAGAACTTGTGCTAAACCAAACAAGGCAAACCTAAGAAAGGCATAATTAAAACAACAGAAATCTCACACTCACTGATTCTATTGCTGGAGCTCTTTTTGCCTGTAAACAAAAAATTCAAATGGTTGGTTTCATAAGTGGTTACTGAGCTTCTGCAGTTGCTACATTCCTTAAAATGTTGTTATTTCTTTTTTGGTCACACACTGGGGGACTCCATTGTTTTCAGTGGTGCCTATTGAGTTAGGCCCATCGACAGCAGAACTCCTTCTGGGTCATTAGATTTGGAGGCACAGTAGTATAATTTGGTGACTTTATTCTGTTTCTTAGCAGAGACTTGTAATAAAGTCACGCACAAACAAAACCAGAGTAACCATCCTTCTCCTGTCCTCCAGACTCTGAGAGGATTAAAGGACCGAGCCAGGCAGCTTCAGGTAAAGCATGAAGAGTATGCTGCACAAGAGTTCCTGCTCCCATGCTGCAGCAGAATAAGAGTTAATATGAAACTGGAGAGCTGTGTTTAGGCACATAGCAGCAGAAGTAGCAAAACAACACTGCTGTTTTATGTTATTAATGGTTCTAGAACTGTGCTGTTCTAGTGTTGACAATTTAACAAGGTTCCTTGGAAAAACTGGCTTACCTTCTCTTAAACTGTGTTTAAGAGAAGATTCACACAAATGATGCATGATCTGGAGAATATACTATTCCAGGAGAAAATGAAAGAGAAGGGCAGTTAGTCACTGAAGAAAAGTCTAACAGAAGCAGAAAGTACCAGGTATGTCTTGTGTTTTAATCTAGCACACAAAGGCATAATGAGACCCAGTGCCTGGGAGCTGAAGTCAAACAAGTTCAAGCTATATAAAATTCATGCTGAGAAACATGGAACAAACTGCCCCAGAAGTAATTTTTCATTATTTAGAGATTCCACTTTGAGATTTGATGTCTTTCTAAAAGATGCACTCTAGATCCAGCAGCATGTGGTTAAACTGGATGCAGATATCCCGCAAGAAATACAATCCGCCAAGCTCACTGGCATTCTTGCTGGGTTCAGCCTGTAAACTGTGTGGTCTTTGGAAGTTGCTCTCTATTTCTGTGCTGTGCTTGCTATTCTCGAACTCAGTTACTTCACCATAGGGTCTCCATTTCCCACTTTGAAGTAGTTCTTACAGAGCAAGTTTCTGCCTCTTAGGTCATTACATTTAGGGAACCTTGCACACATTTTGACCACGCTTTACCTGCTATGGGAACATTTCCTTCTCCACAGCTCTTCACCTGGCATTTTTCTCCAGCACTAAATTCACATTAAAATGCATATTCAAGACATAAATCCTCATCCCTCATTATCAAGGTTAGCAGTGTGCCAAGGTGATAGCGAAGAGGAGAAGGGTGGAATGTCTGCCCAGAGTTATAACAGGCTGGACCTCCTCAGTCTGAGGCCCTCAAATCTGGTCTCAGTAGGAGATCATTCAACAGTATTTACTGAGTTGCTGGCTGCAGCATTTGTATCTCTAATAGAGCGCTGGAAGCTGTTGTTAAAATGGAGATGTTAGAATTGGTCCCTCCATCATGCATCTTTAGATATCTAGTTCTAGAAGATTTTGTCAGTCTGATCTCGCACCTTCTAGTTTTCACTGCCTATTGCAGTGACTCCTGATTGACAGACAAAAACAGAACTGGACCCAGAGACAGTATGATTACTCTCAGCTTCCCTGGGTCAGTTAGATCAGCATGTTAGAATGATTTCATGCTCTTCATGTATTCTTGATGGTAGGGATAGCAGAAAAAGTGCTGTCAATCTGAAGAGTCAGCCCTAATTAGAGTTTTGAGAATGCCGTAACACTGGAATCTGGACAGTGTGCAAGTATGTGCACTTTCCTGGGAGTTTTTGTTTAGTGTTTTATGCTGCTAAGTTGAATTATGGAGTGATGAGACCTCAGTGGAGACCATTTTTACCTCTTCATGAATGCATTTAGTAAGTTCTATACTGAGATTTCTAGGCATTTTTCAGAGAGCAGTTTAATGCAACAGTAAGAACCAATGGGAAAAATGGGTCATACAAAAGGTTAATTAGCCTTGTTCTTCTGTATCTTATCCAAGAAACAGGATAAAATAATCTAGATGAGATTTAACTGCTGTGTCTGACTGCCACTGTGCTGCTTCCTTGCTGCCTCACAAGTGAAGGAAGCATGTACCTGCTACCATCTGCAAAGAGCAGGATCTGACAGTGTAAAACGTGGAGGGGAAAAATGGGTAGTATTAAGTCTGAACTCTCCAGTCTGCTGGAGAGTTCGTAAAGGAGACAGAGGGAAGAGATCAGAGCTCTGGAAAGCATGATTTATGAGAAAAATCTAATAGTGAGGGCTGTGTAATGCTGGCAAGAGAAGACTGAGTGGAGAGAGCCTTCAAAGACATAAAAGGTTGCTATGGAGGGCAAGATAACAGACTCTTCCCCTTGTCCGGTTTGGACAGGACAGTATGTAACAGATCAAGTTGTGCTAAGGGGACATCAAATTAGACATGAAGGAAAAAATTTGGTCAAGTTAAACAAGTGAATAGGTTGCTGGGAATGCTGAGGAATTGCTGGAGGCTGTAAAGGACACACTGGCCAAACACCTCATTAAATCTGTGAGACTGGATTTTGCTGTTGGGACACAGGGTAGACTAAATCACCTTCTGAAGACTCTTCCAGCCCTGGTTTCTGTGATTGCACAATCTGTGTATCCGAGTAAAGGGCTTCTCATGATTACAATGACATTTATGTATCTGTTTCTTCACTGGCATATCCAGCTTCATGTAAGCACTGAGAAACCTTATTCTCATGACTCTTGTGGAAAGTGCAGGCCCAGTTTACAGAAGGATGTAGAAGGCAGCAATGCTAGATAAAAGTAGAGTACTCTCTATACCTCCTAATCCATAGCAACTGCCCACTGTCATCACTAAAAGGTTCACAGAGGGCTTTTAGTAGGAGCTTAACTTCTAATTGTTCTTTATTCAGTGTTCATATAAGCCAGCACCATTCAGTGAGAACTTTCCCTTTAGCAGCAGCCCTTGTACTCTTTCTCATCTCTCTTTTTCTTCTTCCCTGCACCTTTACCTCTTCACAGCAGATTCCACAATAGCTTCATTCTTACCCTATCCCACAGTCTGCTAAAAATAGCCCTACAGAAGAGCAGGTTATGGTGAGGGTGGCATGGTTATCAGCAGAATCTGACTTTCTTAAGAGATTGATACAGTCAAGATGTTCCATCCTCCCACTTGTCTGAAGCTGCTCTGTTTTGGGTAGATACTTGAACTAGTTATATTTAAGTCGTAGAGGAGAAGACAGTTTTTCTTCTTACTGTGTTATATAGCATATAGGTATTTGTTGCACCAATAACTCACGTTTGCCACTGTCCTTACAGGTGATAACATTAAGGTCTGTGTTTAACAAGCACTGTATGTATCTACATTATAGGTGACTGCTATCCTCAGACTTGTGTGAAGTTAAGGAGAAGTGTACTCTGTTGTGGAGAGTCTGCAAGAGGCTGTTCACTGGCAATGAATGCAGAAGGGTAAATTCTACTTAAATAGAACTAGTCCCAAGCATAATTCTAGTAAAATAGAAAATGACATTGCAAATCACTTGGTGTTAAATGTATTTCAAATCAAGTCTTGAAATAACGCCAAAATCTTGGCAGAAAGAATGACAAACAATGAAAAGAGCAAATGAAGAGTAGCAGGGGTAGGCTGTTGTTCTTTTCAGCATGTATTGGGCAAATTGTTTGTTTGTCTTGAATTTTCTTGCTGGCAGTGTTAATTCTAAGCTGCAAAGAAGCCATTACTCTATTAGGTATCAAGTGTCAAATGATCAAGGAGACTTTGGAGGTGAAATGGTTCCCTATTTGTGGTAGCAATTTGAATTTTCATTGTCATTATTTTAAGCAAGGGTGGGAAGAGCTTGATACGGATGTAGGTTACTTGGTAAGTGTGAGAGAGCTGTGGTGACTGTAGATGGAGGTCGTGTTATGTGAAGATGTCTCCTTCTTAATAAGAGAACGGAGAAAGCAATGCAGGTTGCATTAGGGACAGTGTGTAGTCTTCAGCAATCAAATGCCTTTTCACTGTAGTTTTTCATCACTGATTTGTAAAGAACCAGGAAATATGCCTCCAAGAATCTCCTACAACAAGTGAGCTTGGAATGAAGATATCAGTAGAGAGGAGAGAATCATGAAGCCTCTCATAGAAAAGGAGTTTAATCCACACTTTTGAAGGGCCAACAAAAGGAAGACAACCCATTGCTGGAAGCTGACATGCAGTGCAGGTTTACTAGGTCCCCTCCATTGTCTTCTCTTTACATGTTGGAGCATTCCTATCACATAGCAACATGGAAAGTTAGTTCTAGACTCCCAGTGATTCGTATTATGAGTCATTTTCTATCTCACTTGACTATGAGTAGGCTGGTTTCTAAATATATGCATCAGAAATAGGTCCTTAAGACTTTTGTGCATCCACATCCCACCAGACCTTTTCCTCTGTCTAGCTTGCACTGAAAAGAACAAAATGTTTTATAATTACCAGCTTCCCCCTTTGTTTAAATTTTACCATTTCCGTATAATTCTGTGTGACCTGCAGTGATTCTCTTTGGAGCAGGTGGCTTTGGTGGCCTTTTCTGACTTTTCCAGGCTTCTAAGTCTTTGAGCACAACATCTTTTTGGAAATCATTTTTGTTGTATTCCATTGGGTGATGGGTTTTTTACCTTTTTAATGTATATAGTGTACTGCTGAGCTAGGCAGACATAAAATTCCTTCTTGGGACGTGGACATATATGTTTATACAAGATGCATGCAAGGTGCCATATGGCAAATCCCCAGCTTTCATTCCCTGCACATCTTTGTGTTTCAAATGTTTGGGAGAACGTATATCCCTGCGGAGTCTTTACATGGTCTGCTGGCTAGAACTTCCATGGAAAAGAGAGGCTAAGTGGACTAAGTAAAATATAGGGGAGTGGAGATCTGGGAGTTTAAAAGTTCAGGGTTTAATAAGTAAATGGGAAAGCAATAACACACTGGCAGTTCATAGTAGGCATGCTCTGGCTATGAGTGAATGCTGAGAGGAAAAAACCCCAAAGGAACAGATTTTCTCAAAATTGCATGTATGGAAAGACCCTGTCTTGTCAATGGGGTCATAGAATCGATGATGAAAGCACGTTTACAGCAGGAACAATGCAAGTACCCTCATCAGAAAATATGTGAACTTCTGTCTTGAAAGAGTCACTCTGGAGTTCTTTTAACCTGCAGGCCTTGTCTAACTACAGGCTGCAGTGAAAACCCTGCTGGTGCCCATTTAGAGCAACAAAAAAGACAAACCAAAGGGGACAAGGGCAGGTGAGTGTGTACTTAACCCTAAACGGTGTAGAGTTGCCTTATACCTTGCACCAGTATGCACAATGGCATCTATTTGGGGTGTGTAGGTTGATTTGTCCTAGTTGAGCTGGTCTCTGGAAGCACAGGTTGTTGGTCAAGCTCATGTGTGAGAGCAGAGAGTTTAAACCAGACAGAATGACAGCAGCTTCTGTGTGCTGAAAAATACAGTTGTTGGTACTCAAATGGAGTGATCAGCTTCAGCTAGGGTTAAAACTTGTGAATCTAAATCATACAATGACTTTGGTAGAGCCAGCTTTGTACAGTGCAGCAGCAGTCTTGCATCTATAGCATCCTGGAACACGTGGGAGGTGAGGCACAGGTTGGAGAAGATTAAAGGTGGTGGTGGAACACAGGGTTGCAAACTGAGCTTAGAAATGAAAGGAAGATGGAGATGAGTGGGGAGGTGGGAAAGGAGAATGGGGCCAATGGCTGTATATGCATCTCCTTTGAACATGGTTACTAATAAGGTGGTAGAGACAGGAGCCCCTGTTTGCCTGTGTTTGGCGGGGCAAGGAGAATCATAAGGATATAGCCAACCTATCAGAAGTACTAAGAATTAAATCTATTCTAAACACAAGGCTTCTTAAAAAAAAAGAAAAAGAAATACATTGAATTTCATTACATTGAGCTTATATTCTCCAAGTGGCCATTAGGTGGGTTTTAGGATTTCCTTTTAATTAAAATAATGTTTGTTGAGCTTAATATTTTCCTAAAACATTTATTTTAATGTCTTTTCCCCCTGTTACTACAATCCAAGCAGTGAGGAAGGATAACTGACCACAAAAAAGGCCAGATGTGCTGAGAATAATATTTTGCACATTGCCTGGCAACAGGCAAAAGGTGATTCCAAGCTGAGGAGACTGTGTAACAATGAATGTAATGACAAGACCTGTGTTTCATCAGGCTCCAGAAGGTTTTGTCCTGATTGCCACAAAACAGGGCAATGGTCATTTTCAGTCTGTTCTGAGCTCTGTTTGGGGGCATAACTTAGAGGTCTGAGATCCAGATAGGAAGACAAGAATGCTGAGTTTCAAAACTGAGTGGAATGAGAGACTCCTTGTGATAGCAGAGAGTTATTTTATTTCTCTGTCAATCTATTCACTGTTACCTAAAATGGTTATATTCTTACACATCTAGAGCCTAACTCAGAACATCAGCTAAGGCTGTGAAGTCACTGGAACCTAAGCGCATGGCATGTGTTTTCCTGAATCTTGGCTGCACTTGCTAACTTCAGAAAGTGTTGTGAAGGTCTCTGCTGGAAACCTGAACTACGAACCATTGCAAGCCATGTTAGCACTGAAAGATGTAGTGTATTGTTACTGCGTTCTTCTCTTGCCTGTTGGACTCCAAGATTACCTTTAAAATAGCATGAGAAAGTCAGATATGGGAGCCATATGTATCCACATACTTGAGGGTGAAAAGGTTACAGATCTCTAAACTACTGAAATGCTTTCAAATTGTTTTAAGTTAGACTGATATAAAATCAACCACGCTGCTTTATTCGGGAATGCCAGCCCAAGTCATTCACTCTTTCAAAATCCTGTGTGTAGTCTGCAAAAAGAGATTCCACAGAACAGAAATAAAATGCAATCCAAATAACTTGTTTTAAAAATAAATTGAACATGAAATAACAAATATAGATGTAGCCAACACTTAGGGTCCAGATTTTACTAGAAAGACACACATGGGTTATATTTATCTTTCACAAGTTTGTAAGATTGATACTCGACAATTTATTTCACTAGCTGGGTTGTTTTAGATTACAAGAGTTTTCTTAGCCCTTCTGTCTTCACTCATACATCAATGTGAAAGTAAAGCAATAAGTATTTCTGTTATAGCATTTTATAGCATGGTGGAGGAAAGAGATCCTTCTTTTTTGATCTAATCTTATTGACTGCTGTTGGTTTTAACCCTAATCTTTTATAGCTTCGTATCTCCTTCAACAAGGCAGAGGATCTGCCACCTACGCATGATACACATATGTAGGACAATTTGGGTTTTCACTTGACTCTCATTATACAGTATGGTCTGTAATAAAGACTCTTTTGGCTCTCACTTACTGTGTTTTTATTAAGATAGTATACAAGCATTATAAAAAATGAAGCCAAGTCCCTACCAGCTGTATGAAACAGGCCTTAAAATGTGAACAAGTTGTAACTGATACAAGGTCTAATGTGAACCTGGAATTGTGGTGTGAGCTGCTTTGTTAGTCTTTGAGATACAAACTCTTGAATGCAGCAGTGAAAATCTAGTGCTGTTATTGTTAACTACTTCAGTTCTTGGGTAAGGACAAAACAGTAACAAAAGAGACTTGAAGATCTCTTCTTGTTGCTTTGGAGAAATAGCTGTTGCCTTCCTTTGCCAGTGTAAATGAACCAAAGGAGCTGTTCATGACCAATGTTCATATTGAAAGTCAGTATGTTTAACCCCATTGGCTGCCCAAGGGGCTTAAAGAATTGCACAATTTTATTTGAACATTTTGAGTAACTTTTCCATAGAATCTTGAATTTGATTGATAGTCACTAGCTGTGTGGTTGTGTAGCTGTTTCCTCAGCATGATGTTCACATCGTGCATTTACTACCTGTGCATCACAGAAGACTTGCATAATTATTATTAACTGGCAGTGTTCAAGGCCAGGTTGGATGGGGCTTGGAGCAACCTGCTCTACTGGAAGGTGTCCCTGCCTGTGGCAGAGGGTTGGAACTGGATGAATTTTAAGGTCCCTTCCAACCCAAACCATTCTGTGATTCTGTATTATGATTGAATTAACGGAACAGGGAAGGAATTTTGCACCTTAATGCAAAATTAATGGGGCTGTTCAACTCAGGGGTTTCTTGTTGCCTTCTAACCCAGGAATGAAACCTTGTGTGGCACAATACTGATATCACACAGAGATGAAATCAAAACACAGAGAGAACTTCGAAAAATACACAGGATAAAATTTACCTTGTAATAAGAATATATGAGTTCTTAAAGCTTTATGAGAGCATACATTTATCTGCATAAAGAATCATGGTCAGACAATCTGGGACCACATCGCATTTGTATGATACAAAAGTGCTAACCTTTCATATTCAAATGTTATTGGAAGTCTTCTACTGAATTACAGATTATTGCAAAGATTTCCTAATGTGCTGAACTTTAATCTTGCAAGTGGTGAAAAGCCCAAATGTTTACAGATCTGTTGTGTACCCGATGGTGTGAATGACTGCAAAGAGGTAAAAAAAAAGATCTGGACATCCCCTCTTTAGAGTGTCAAAGCCAAGGTCTGGAAGTCCATGTTTAGGATATCATTTGAGGGGCTTGAAGATATAAGTGAAAATAACAATGTTACATTGGGGTAAGGTCTGCTTAAGGCTCTAAAAGCCCTTCCATTTACCATAGAGAATGGTATGACAAGCATACTAAATTTTGCAAAAGTGTAGATTTAATTGTTGAAAATGTTGAAAATTCTTGATGTTCATGAAGCATTTTGAAGATTGAGTGTTTTGAAAGCATTTAGTTCATTTGTTAAAGCCTTCAAGCAGGCAGCATAATGCTGTGCATCTCTCCTGATGCTCTTAAATTGCTGACTGTATAGGAGCTGTGTCAGTCACTCCAGCCATACAGTAATGGAGATTATTCAGCTCTAGTTATGTGGAATGAGTTGCTGAGTACGGGTTCAGTCTCTTCCCTACAATACATGGCTTTGCTGCATTGGCACCTTTTGAGTTAATCATTCTCTCTCAGTGGAGGGCTTTAATGGCCTCTTGTAGCGTGGCTGATTTTCACTTGTTTGAGACAATCTGGTACTGTTTGGTCTTTCACTCTCACGTGACTCATCCAGCTGCCAGTAACAGCGTTCCATTTCTCAGTGTTGTCGTGGTAAATTTTGGACATCACATCCAAACAAAACCAAGAATGGCAATTTATTTTTTTTTTTTTTTTAGTAAAATGAAGTAATTAAAGAGAAGAAACAGTAAAAAAAAAAAAGAGGCAAATGACCTAGTTTGGTCTTCGCCACAAACCCCACAATGCTCTGGGGATATCGAAGTATGTTAGGCAAATACTTCAAATCTATCTCTATTTTGAATGTGAGTCCTTTCAATTATACATCATTTCAGTTATTTGTTCATTGGCCTTAATGAGGTAAACTCCAAAGCACTGCAACATGTGTTTATTGTTGAATAATTGCCCTTTTGGTAAGTTCTTGCTGTTACCTTCTTAGCCTTAATAGCTAATTTTATCAGCAAGAGTGAAGCCTTCCTGAATGGTAAACAAGATGTTCCCCAGGGATGAAAGAGAGATGCTGCCCTTTAGTAGGGTTGTTTTAAATGCTGATCTCATTGTTACACAGTCAGGTTTCCCTTTGTGTGGGAGAGATGTTCTGTTTTCTTCTGGGAGAATTCACCCCTGGCAAGGCACATAGGGCTGACTCTGCAGATCCTGACCAGTGTGAGGTGTGCAGCCTCATCACAGCCAATGGGACCAATACTCACATGTCTTAATCTGGCATAAATCAAGAAAAATCTCCCCCAAAGTCAGTTGCCCAGAATGAAAGAAGCAAGATATCCAAAACTTAACTAACGTGATTACTCATATGAAAGGAATTGCCTGATTGCAGCCTTTGCACACTACTGTATCAACTCTTCCATTTTCTCCACAAGCACTTAAATGTAAAGATATAAGTCAAAACTTCAGTACAGAAAAAGAGAAAGACAAAAGTTACCTTGATAGATTCCACTTCCATGAGATCCTTCTGGAAACCACTCTGCTTTTATTAGATTTACTCTCTGTAAATTAGGATTAGTTTTTTATATGGATTTATGAAATAGCTATGGTTGTACTGAAAGCAAGGTGAACCCTCTCGTATAAGGCAGGGAGCATGTGCTCTTTTCATCTGTTATTGGTAAGTTACAGTATGTAAGTTAAAGGCCCCTTGATGCCAGTGAAAGAAGAGCTCTAGTTCCAGACATGGAAAATGCTTAAATCTTGTGTATGCCAGCCAGTGATATTAATACTCTATAAAACAGCTAGTTGTCAAAAGGCCAGATTCTGTTCTCATTTACATTGGTGTAAACCAGACTATTTTGCTTCTTTTCAGAGGCAATGAATTTGCTTTCACGTGTGCTTGAACGTGGACTCTGGTTGTCTGTGTTCAGAGGCAACCTTTTGATTCTTACTTTACTAGCTGTGGGGCTGGTGGTGTTCCTTGTCTGTCATTGTTCCAACTCTCATGTGGTGGGCACGTTTCAGAGGGCTCTGATGCAAGTGTGACTTCACTCAAGGCACTATCGTGCAAGAAACTTCTAGTCTTGTTAATAACTCTGTAAGGTGCTTTGTGAAGGAAATGTACAGTGGATTGGCTGAAAGACATAATTTCATGGATATAGCATGAGTGCTCTGTTCTTTTGCAGGGGGAAAATGTATTCTCTGATTTGACAGCTATAAGAGAAGATAATAATTTTTGACAGCACAGGGATAATGTTCATGTTATTCTAAGAAATCTCTGCCCTCACACAAATAGGTATTGGTGTGTGCTACAGTTGGTGTTGCTGAACTTTGGTGGAGGCTTCAAGTTTCTGTGTTTTGATAATATCATAAAATTAATAGAGTGAATATCTAGAAAGCTCTAATGAATTTCAGACTTGTATCATTTGGGGAATGAAAGAAAGAAAGTGTTTTTATTACAAATCCAGTATAAATCTTAAACATTTAAAAAGAATCTGTAGTATTTTGGAGGGAAGATACATCTTGAATATATTCCAGATAACACTCACTGCTGATGGAGAGGAACCGTGAACTGGGTATTTTCAGTATGACTGAACCAACTCTACCAACTTCTCTTAGTGCAGTGTATGCACTTTAAAAGTGTATAGAATTTATTTCACCAGTGTTCAACACTGTATTTAGGCCCTTTAAATGCTTAATTTATCTATCCAAATTAACAGCCATGAGCCTGATTATACAGTCTTGCAAAGGTAGATATTAGCCTTGAAGTGAGTTAAATTATGATGGGGTGATGCCAGAATAGGAATGGGATAAAGCCCAATGGAGCTGTGGACTCCAGAGGATATCATAATAACTTGTGTCATGATTACAACCAGAGCAGTGCTAATTGTCACAAACATCCCCTTAGGAGCTGAAAGGCATCTTCTGAAATGCTTTGGTCAAAAGTGGCTGCCCTGTATAGGCTAAAGAATGCTACATCTCTGTACAGTTTCTTCATGTCTTCAGAGTCATTCAGAACAATCACACAGTATTGGTGAATTCAAGTCTCTGAATATACTCCTGAAATAATTAGAACATATGTATTAATTACCAGGAAAAAGGCTAATAGCCCATTTTGTATAGTTAAATACAAACTCATGTATTATTCCTAAAAATCTTACATGGGCTTTTTGTCTATATAAAATAATGCTGGCCTACACTTCCTAAGGGTTGCCTTGGCATAGTGATGGAGCTGGGTGGGAAAATCCCAGTATTGTTTTTTCCAATTTTAAGTATTCTGTCTTCTTAAAAAAAAATAGAAATCAGATAAATAAATGGTCAACAAATGTAATGTATCAGCCAAACTGAAAATGTTTCACTGGAAACAGGGAACTCTATTCTGGAAATGTCACAATAATGCCTCATGAAACTTGTAATTTGGGTGTCACATGTACTCTCTCTTTTCTGTGGGTCTGGATGCTTGCCTGCACTGCGTCTTCATCTGCCATAGGGCTTCCCTGTCACAATGGTGCTGCGGAGCATGATGGGGAGACTGTGGAGGCCAGCCAGTGGAGGAGAATGGACTTTTGTGCTGTGATCCTTTTCACAAATTCTCCAGTTACCAGAGACTTTTTTTGCCTTCCCCAGTCACCTGTTTCTTCTCATTTATACTCATCAAAAACCTGAACGTGATTCTCATCTCTTTCAAAGCACCCATTGACTGTCATTACAGAGGACCACAGCAGCCCAGGCTCTCCCACTTGCCTTTACTATAAGAATAGAATCATTTAGGTTGGAAAAAAACAAGTCCAGAAGCATTAGCAGCTGTCCATTAGAGAAAAAGGGGTTCGTGTATGTTAAGGGTATCTTTGCTTTGAGGAGCTGTGTTGAAGATCCAGTATTTTAAAAGGACAATTCATATCCAGTGGTGAAAATGAAAATTGTGACTTTTAGCTAGCCTCTGAAGGTTGAAGTTCTTGCACCTACTTTTATATATGCTTACCTATGAGGATTTGGCTAGTTCACTAGAGGTAAAGAACCCAACTAATACACTTTAAGTTAAATGGTATTGCTGGTTTTTGATCAATGCAGTCTAAATTCTCAATGTCTGCTTTGTCCTCTCTTTTTAGCTAGACTGTCATTTGTGGTTCTAGATGTATTTCTGAAGAATATTGTTACAGCTCTACTCTGTTTTACCAACTCTGTTAAAATGTAATATTCACCAGGGACAAATATGTTATTATTATTAGCGTTAACATTTATAATAATAGCTTGCTTGGAAAATACAGTTAAATGTATACATTGAAACTAAATGAATTACAGTTTTTCACACTGTTGACCTGACAGTAAAGTAGAAACATGCCCATCTAAAGTCATCATGATAGAGATAATTGTCTACAAAGAAAAACTTGACTTACATCACTGTTTTCAGAGGGTGCCTCTCCCTGAAAATAAAGGGAGTCTGAAACATCTCTCTCCAAAATCTAACACAGGCAAGACTCCACCATAAAAATAAACAGAAGGAAATGAAGCTATCAGGCTAAGGGCTTTTTGAGTTACATTATGAAGTGTAAAATAGCCACAAAACTTAAAATGAGAAATAAACAACTGTACTTCAGAGATCCAGATTCCTTTGCAATTCATTTTTGCTTCCTTGTGAAACCTTTCATTTCCACTGCCGTGTCATTTACAAGAATTTTGCAAGGAGATCCAAACTGAGCATACAAAGCAGTAGTCAGGGTGGAGGGTTCTTAGCCAAAGCCTTATGGTTATTAATTTCTTTTGGGTTTTTTTGACAGTGAACGGTGGCTACAATCATTGTAACTTGATCTCTGAGAAGAAGAACATGATGGACATGGAGATGACAAGTAGCTCAGTACCTGTCTGCAGACAAGGTCTGTTCATCCACACAGGAAACTCCCTGATGCGAGACCACCCGCTGTCCTGTGAGAGACTACTTCATGTTGGTCAGCTGAACTTGACACACTCCGATATAAGGTACCACAGCAAATTTTATTGGTTGATCTACTTTGCTCTTCTGGAGTGCCTCTGTGTTGAAACTGTTTCTCAGTTCTATGGGTGCTACATTTGGAATGGTATTTTTGGCTTTTGCTTCATTTTGGAAGCATTTTGGATGCTGCTTTAACCACACTGCTCATCTGCAGGTTTGCACTGCAGGGACGTGCACGTGTGCGCAGAAAGTGTCCCAGGCAGTGCCAGGAGGAGTCACTGTATGTGCAGCTGCAGCCCCCTGAATTGAAGATTAAATACAGCTGCTCTGTGGGGGCTCTTCCAGCATGCTCAAAAGTCAATGAGAGTTTTGCTAGGGGCTTAAGCAGGGTCAGACTTGCCTCCTCTGTACCTCCACCCCAATGCCATGTTGTTTCTAAATTGCAGCCTGGAAGGCAGGGATGATACTTACTCCCAAACCAATGTCTCCCATATGACAATTTGGCATGTCACCATCAAACCTACAGGAAGCCAATGCCACTACAGCTTTTCCTTTAATGAAGTATTTTCAATGTTCCCATACAGCCACATCCTTGGTATTTGCTTTTAAGGCCGTAATGTGAAAATTTGGTCTCTGGTTTTGATATATACACTGTAGTTGGATATGCAATGAACAGAATCTCTATTTAAACATTTGCTATAAATTAATTATATGAAAACACAGAACGCCATTATTTTTTTGTTGTTGTTACAAATTTAACTTTACCAGATTTTAAACAAGTACCCTAAACAGACATCCATTGTGAATAGAAGCCTGCTGCAAATTAAAATCTGTCCATCTATTTTAATTACGCTGCTTTTTGGCAGGCAATATAATACGGAATAATCTTGACCTTTTTGAAGAGCTGTAGAAAAGAAAAACCTCAGTAAAGTTGTAGCCTTTATCTTAGATACTTGGAATAATTGGCACTCTGTGCATGGAACTATCAAGCCCAAATTTCCATAGTCATAGCGAGAGGAAACATGGCCTACAGCTTAGTCTTGGAAATCTGACTGTTTCTGATTTTATTATACATATTTATGTCTTGTTTTCCCTTTTCCATTTACTGGTGGGGTAAGAACATCTGTGTTTTCGGGAGGAGGAGGCACAGGAATATGGCAAGCAAGTGGAAAGAGATGTTTGTTTGTTTGTTTGAAAAGGACAAATAATATCCATGTCACATAACAAAAATACCCTGCTATTGCTACAAGGATCTGTAGATGCATTTGTATCTGGATGTAAGTCTCCTCCCTCTTAGCTTCTTTCTGGCTCACTGTGGGACTAGCAGTTACCAACCCTCCTTTATTCTATCAGTTTATGAAACAAAGATAATTAGGGCAGGAGCAAACAAAAAGGATGAAGAGAGTACTCTGCTTAGATCTTTATGAACCTTTTTGTAAAATCTATAATGAAGAAATGACAGATACCTGCATACCAGGCATCACAGTACCCCCCTCAGAAATATGAACCCATTCCAGCCCTCATTTGTGGGAGGATTCCCAGAATGACATAAAGGATTGTCTGCTGCATAACATGAGAAAATAGCAGGTGACACGCCTGATTCCTTCCCCTTTGCTTTGTAGCATGGTCTAAAGCCTTGAGGCTCTGTTGTTTCTAAGCAACAGTTTGGAAAGGTTTGGAGATGATCTTGGAGGACCTTTCCATTCCTTTATGGGTTGTTTGTGTGTCCCACTAGTCATGCTCTGCTTGTCTGTCCACCTCACTAGACTGCTTTTGTCTTCATGGGGTTCGCAAGGTAAAGCCAATGCCCAGCTTTGCTCTATGGACCTCACAGACACAGCGTCTAATTTCATCATTATGCTCCTCATGAGACGCTGAGCCAAAACCTTGTCTCTTGTGAGAGAGGATGGACAGCAGTTGGGATGATTTCTGTTCCTGGTGTTTGTGATGCTAAAGGTTCTTGACATCCAACCAACAGAAAACATGGTCTCTCCCTGAAGATCTGAAAACAAGGGAACATAACTGAGGTGGGGGTGAATACCCATCAGGTTCCAGTGAAGTCAGTGGGAGCCAAGGGTGCTCTGTGCCTTCCCAGATTTCAGCCTTCAGTAGAAAATAGAAGAGACAAGTAGGGCTGGAATAGACAGATATCGGAGCACACAGAAGTCAGGGCAAACTCTGGTTGTTCTGTCCAGCTCTAGTAACCAGCACAGAAATAAAGGAAGATGCAAATTCAAATTATCTCTCTAGGTTGAGCTTTGAACCACTCTGCATTTCTAGGGTATGGAACATCCAAGGAAAACCCAACAAACCAGAGAGCACCTCCCCTAGCAATCAAAAATCTCCCTTAGGATTTGGGGTTATGATTGGCTTTGTCCTTCCTTCCCTCAGTGCACCGAAATTAGTTATCCCCATCAGCTTTTTCCTGAATCACATTCTCTCAGTAACTGTATTCTAGGGATGACTGCCTTAATCCAAGAATCACAATCTGCCTTCTTCTCAGCCCCTTTTTCCCACTCGGTTAATAGCTTTTAAGTTGCGCAACATAATTGCTGCGACATGCTATCTGTGTGTGGGACTGGAGAAGTCCTCATACCTTCCTCACCACAATTGGAGTCAGCACACAACTAATGTTGGCCTTTTGTCAAATAGCCCATTATCAGTCACGGCAAACCCGCCACTATGTGCTTAAGGCTCGGCATATAAAACTGGGAAGACATCAGAGCAGTCAGATAAGTGTTGGAGAGGGTCCCTGGATGCGCAGCAGAACAATCCCCTCCAGCTTCTTAAACCTGTCAGTTATCACTGATTGCACATTTACAGTGGCAGTTGAAGGCATGTATGTTTTGTAAATGATATGGAGATTTCAGATACAGTCATCTTTTCTTCTGAGTGCAGTTGAGAACTGCACTCCTTCTGGCATGGTGCTACTGGCCTCATGCTCTGGCTCCAATTACCACATAAGGGAGTCTCTTTGGAAACACTGCCTTAGTATCCTCTGAGAGGCTGCTGTTACTCTTCAAAGGCCTTACACTCAGCTTTCATATGCTTAAGCAGCAGTTCTGTTGCCTCAGATTGTCCATCCCTGGTACATGGATGCTCCCTGTGAAGAGAGGTGTGTGGCGTATGTTCTTCTGCTGACTCCACTCCCTTCCAGGGCTGCTCGTTTGGAAGCTTCCCAGAGCTGCTCATGCTGAGTGTCCACACAGTGCTCTTTACACTCTCCTGCGATCATTTGTCCCTTTTGCTCTCCTCTTGGCTGTTTGCTTCATATGCATTTATATCTGGCTACTGTCCAGAGATTGTGAAATCCTTACAGCCAGCACTGCCTGTGTGTACCAGGCCCAGAATCTGATCCCTGGCTCCAACAGCAAGATGCCATTATAGCAGCAAATAGCTAGTGGATGTAAGAGGAGTCACCCAGTAAGTTGGATGCCAGACATTTTGTTTCTCTCCTACGTCGGTTTTATTTCTTTGCCCCTTCTCTCCTCACCCTGCCCACGACTGAGAGATTCAAGCAGGGCTTTCCCTAGAACAGTGGGGGCAAAACTCTGCCAGGAACACAGGGAGTTTGTATTAATTGTATTACATTGACATTGAGTACCCCAACACTCAAGCACTGGGACAGTGAAAGAATGCCAGATTCTCTCAGCAGTGTTAACTAACATAGGATACATAATATATCTGTATGATATATACAGAGAACTACAGAGAACTATCTGCTGAAGCAGCCTGTGCTTATTCATTATGTAGGCAGAGCCATGGGTAAGACGTGGCTGTGGCAGTGGGAAGCATGAATTCAGCAACTTCCTCTCATTTGCTTTTGATAAGCTATTCCAGCTTGTCTTTTGGCTCAAAACTCCCCTCTTTCATGTGTCTCACATTCTGCAATGCAACATCAGAGCAATGTAGTCCTGAGTCTGAGTAAGACCTTGCACTGGAAATGCAGGTCAATGTTCCTGGGACTTCAGGGAACATAATATTTCTCAGGACAAGGATGTTTGTATCCATCCTGCAGGTTCTCTGCACAGATTTCAGCTTGAACTCCTCACATGGACTTCTGGCAAGATTGGAGCTTTACATAAAGCCTAATAATATGACACCAATTATCACAGGCTGAAATGTAAGGCATGGGTTAGCTTCATATGATGGAAGAAATGCGTTGCGTTTACTTTAGCCTGAGGCTTTGGGACCGCTAAAATATGATACAAACTGAATTATTTCAGAGAGTTCTTGTACAGAAGAAACTAAGTAGTAGGAAATAGTGTGGTGTGCTCTAAAACCTTTCTCAGAATAGGTTTAAAGCAGCACACTTTCTACTGGGGGTTGGAACTGGATGATCTTAAGGCCCTTTCCAACCCTAACTATTCTATGATTCTACTGAGCAATGAAGCTACAAGCAAGCAGGGCAGGGTTTCCCAAACATGTGCAAGAAAAGGTTTTTTGTATGCTTATGCCCCATATTTTACAGACACGTGGTTCTGTAAATGTTAAAAAATAATCTATGAGTATGTATGGGGTTTGTTTTCTTTTTTTTTTTTTTCATTTACCATCTGCAAAACCGGGTGCTTTAAGTTTACCCTGAGACCAAAATTAAAGGGAGGAGTTATAACTAATGGTTTAGGGAAACCTCTCTTTAAATTTCTCGTGCCAAATGCAAGATCTGATTGTTCTATAGCAATGAATGGTGGGGAATTTCACTTATTTCGTAATGTTAAAGGGCGTTTTTACATCAAGCCCTACTGGCTGCACACTGGTGGAGCTTAGTGGATCCACTATCACTAGTGGATGCAGCATTACCAGTTGTGTGCCTCACAGACGTAATTTTTTGACAACCTTAATTTCATGGGGAGGAAGTATTTTTAAACCTTGCTGTTATTGTTCCATTCTTTCTAATCTATAGTCCTTTGAGAGCTATCACTAAGGAAGTGTTAGACGTTGTCCCAGTTTCCCATCTTAATGTTAGTGGTGGAACAATGGAAATAATAGTAATAAAGTCATCAAAGTTGTAAAATAAATGCAGTTTCTTCAGTAGCCTCGCAGTTTAATGTATGTATATATCCAAAATACCTTACGCATACGTGTTTCATGCTTTAAAATGTGTCAGATTTATCTCAGCTGCGGCGTCACACACAATTTGCCCAATGGCCAGGTTTTCTTCAGCTTTTGTGGTGCTAGCATCAAGCATAAAATTCATTTAAATGGAACATGTCGGTGTAAGAGCCATGGAACACCTCTCTGGGGGGTTTATTAGTTCAGGTATAGCTTTCCTGCACACAGATGCACTGTTTCCTCTTCTCGGTCTGGCACATTGCTGCATGATGAAGCCACAGGTTAAACCTTCCAGTGCTTTAGGAATATGTAAGGAACACCTTCTGGTCCTCAGAAAAAACACACAGTTGAGTCACCCCCAGTAAATGTTTATAGCTGAGATAAAATGTTTTATTTTAAGGCATAAGCCAATTGCTAACAGTTTGAAAGGAAAATGTTAGGAGGAAACATTTTCTTTCTGCAATGTCTATGTGGTATTCCCCAAGGGTCTCCTTCCTGAGTGATTGAATTCAGCACACATCCAAAAAGATTAAAAATCTCTTCTGAAGAACTCTTTTCTTTTGATTTGTAGACACATATAGACTTTAATATGAAAAATAGAAATAGGAATACGCAGACTACCAGTCTAAATCTACAGGTTGTGAACTTTTCTTAGTTATGGTTTGTAGACCTCTTAGGAAGCAAAAGTATTTGCTTCTTTCTCAGCTACCCCAGACCACTGGTTGAAAATGGGCTGTTCTTTATATATATTCCTTTTTTCCTCACTGATCTTGCTCCTTTTTTCATTTAGTGAAGAAAAGCATCTCTCTGAGATGTAAGCAAAGCTCAGCTTGCTTTTCTTGATTCGTGTGAACAAGAATGCCAAGGCATTTCCCCAGTGTGCTCTGAGGAAAATGCTGATACTTGAATAATTCAAAAATGCCCAAAGCTCTGAAACTTCGTTCTCAGCTATTGTTTTGCCCAATCTATTATGCATTGAAAACCTAGATTGTGATTGATGAACTGCTTGTAGCAGCGGAGGGGAGATTGTGTGTTCTGTGCGTAACCCAGTGTGTAAAATTAATCCTGTGTAAAACGATGCTGCCTTTACAAGGGTTGTAGAGGAAACATTGCAGATGTTTTTGGTGTAATTGCTGCATTAGACTGGCAACATTCAAAAGAGAGCAAGTGCTTCTATTCTGCAGGGTTTAACAACTGTTGTGTCTCATAGAAAAATCATAAAGCCTATAGTAGTTAGTAATACTTAATGAAAACTGTATTACAGGTCACCCAGGTTTCAAGACTCAGTTGATTCTGCTGCTCCATGCCTGAATGGAAGTCACCCGGCTCAGCACATTAAACAAGAATGCCTGAGTGATTATAAGGTTCTGTCTGAGGCTTCCACACATAGGAGGATTACGGAGGGGATGGAGTTAAGAGCCTCTGGTAGTCTGCATCCTGAAACAGACCTAATGAATAATAGCTTTACAAATTCACTTTCATCCTACTTGTTTAATAATGAACATAGCTCCTCCCTGGGTCCTTTGTCACTTGGCACCCCTCAGCACTCGGCCAGGCTACAAACAAGCAACCTGAAGAAGAGATGCATCTCTGTTGTGCCGTCTTCATCTGAAGGAATTGATATTACAGCTATCATCCGCACATCACAGACGTCACTGGTCACCTGTGTGAATGGACTGCGAACTAATTCAGCTGGCATTTCCTCTCATCCCGTGGAGATCAGTCATCACAGTGCTCAGAAATCCTCTCGGCCCCAGTCTTGCTCTCAGCCTGGAAACCCTTGCAGTATTCCCTCCCCTCCAGCATGTCTTGTACCTATTTCTGCTGAATGTGACAGAGGTGACTGTGAGCAGATACAAATGCAGCAAGTTGAAGAGAATGGAAGCCTCAGCCTTCTGATGAACGGCACTAGCATCCCTCATCAAAACACCTTGCACAGCACCCAGAAGGTGAGTTTCTTAAAACAAGAACCAGCTGATGATTATTCCTCCAGTGCTGATCTTTTTCGGCATCACCAGGGGCTGCCTCCCCCTTACCATCTACACCAGCAGCTTAGCCAGGCTCAAGGGACGCTGCCTCACTTACACGCCTCTATGTCTCCAAAGTCCCTGCAGCCCAGCGACGGGGATGAACAGGACCTCAGCAATGGCAAACAGGTCTGTCAGTGGATTGACTGCAGTGCCACTTACGACCAACAAGATGAACTGGTCAGACACATAGAAAAGACTCACATTGACCAGCGGAAAGGAGAGGACTTCACTTGCTTTTGGGCAGGCTGTGTCCGCCGATATAAACCCTTCAATGCTCGATACAAACTGCTGATTCATATGAGGGTTCATTCTGGAGAAAAACCAAACAAGTGCATGGTAAGCCTAGAATATATTTGTTTGAATAGAAACATACTGCTCTGCTCTCTTTCTTGCTCTCTTTTCACTCTTATTCCAATGTAATCGTTGTGTTTTCCTGTAACTTAGTTTGCAGCAGGCTAAAGGGTAATTGGAGAAAACCTTAATCTAGAAGGACATGTTTGAGTAAGAAATACTGTAGTTCTTGGAACGGGGATTCAGTTTCGTTATATGAGAGCTTAACTTTCAGTACAGTGCTTTATTTTTTTAAATATTCATTAAAGCATTAATAAAGTGATGATCAAAGCACACAGCAGTCATTTAATGTAAAACAAAGTCACTGAGCCTCGGGTGACATTTTTAATCAAGAAACATAAAACACATCTAATGAAATTCTTTTCATTCCTTCAGCTGAACAATAACTCATAGACTTGTGAGTGCAGGAGTTTCAAATGGTAGTTTAGAAAAGAAAAAGAAACTTGTTAAAGGATTTTAAACAGTTAAAGAATAAAAGAATATCTTTAATTACATTTTCAAAGGTTTTTAGGGGCTTTTTTCATTTGCAAACCAGAGCTTTAAAAATAAGTAAAAACCATTGTTCTCTTCTGATCAAGAAGATGTAAACAACATCAGTGTTCCAAAAAGAGGATCTTGGGAATAACACCATCTCTGCATCTGCCCACCATGATGACAATATGGCCAAACTAAAATAAAAGTTAATGACTTCCATTAAGCTTTCCACATGTTTGAAACAACAATGATATAAGACCCTGACTGAAACCGATGAAGCAAAACAAGTTTGACATAAGCTTCCAAATTGGGCCATGAATTTTGGCAAGTCTTGTTTGTAACACCAACACGTGTGCATGAGCACACACACACACACACACACACACAAGTACAGACAAAGGGAATGGTTATAGCAGCAGGTTGTGGTTCTCAATAGATGGATTTTTTGCCTGTATATCTATTTTATTGTTTTGATCAGAGAATGATATAATGGAAAGTGTTTGTAAGGAAGTTAGATCAAGGCAAATTTTTCCATGACAAGCTGGAGTGTTCTATGGAGGAATAGGAAAGAATGTCTATATAAAAAACTTGGGTTTTTTTGTCATTTGTTCAAGAAAAAGCTTGCTGGCCTGCAATGGTTGTGAAAGGGAGAAGGAAGAAGACAACAGTGTTCAGAATGTGTTACAGAGAATAATTTTCTCTGGAAGTGATTGTCCTTATTATCTTCTTACTTCCACTAGATAAATGAAAAATGTGAACGTAATGCCTGCACTGTTCAGTGGATATTCCTGAAACTAAGGCTGCAAACATTGCAGATATTTAGAGGATGCCATCAAGTTGTCCAAGATAAAACAGAAATACTGTTAGACTTACCTCTTTCTTTTTCCTTTGAGAGAAAGGAACTGACTTGCTCGTTTCCAGAAGCAGCTCAATCACAATTTGTAGACGTACAAAGGAATTTAACTTCCTATTTAAATCTTTTATTTGGTCAGAAATCATCAAAGGATAATGCAAGTTACTTGCTGCCTTCCAAACAAAAGTATAGGTAAGCAAGCCATGAAAGCACACTGTTGTGGTTTAAGCTTAGTCGTAAATTAGACAAAGCATGTAGCCTGCTTGTTTTCCCCCCACAACCTGTCCT
>WYDI02025388.1:0-45413 GCA_009867235.2 Psittacus erithacus | reverse complement strand
TGGTAGCAGTAGTGGTTTGTGTTATACCTTAGTTACTGGACTGTTCTTATCTCAACCTGTGGGAGTTGTATTCTTTCCATTTTCTTCCCCATCCCTCCAGGAGCTGAGGGAAGAAGGGGGGGGGGGGTGTGAGTGAGCGGACTGCGTGGCAGGCCTTAAACCACGACATAAGGCATCATGCTTCATATTGTTGAATAGTATTGGAAGAAAATAATTACCTTGTCTGCATGCCAAAGTCATTATGCAGACTTTCTTTTCTCTTGGTAATTTTCTGATTTTCCTGTTGGTTAGTAAACGACCCCTAGAGGCTTAGTAAATATGAGCTATACTTGCTTCACTTAACTTTTGAGGAGAGCAAATAAAAGCAGAATGTGTTTGGTCTTCTGGTCTTGTGATCAAACTTCCCTCTGACTCTTCACATTTTTCTGACTCTTCACATTTTTCTAACTCTTCAAGACTCTGGCTTTTTATGTAATGCTTTCCTGCAATAAACTTCCAGTTGGAAAGGTATGAAATCGATGGCTAAGCCTCAGAGCAAGCACAGAGTATGACTAGTGGAAGCCAGCTTGTAGCACAGAGCCAGTGACAGTCCATTGCATAATTCTTAACTCAGCCTCCTCATGACAGAGCAGCAGGTAGTGAGATTATCAACACCCCTCTCCATAATTCATTTGCTGAAATTGGAGAGTTTCCAAAAATCCTTAATCACTATTGACCTCCAATGCAAACTCCGGCAACGGCTTGTTTCTTTCCTCTGTTGTGACTTCTGTGTCTTGGCAACAAGGGTAACTTTTATTTTCAGGAGGGATTGTCGTTAAATGTTTGATTTTTAACAATTTTTGTCCAAAACCTCTCTGCATTACTGTTAGTTCCTCTTTTTCTTTTGAACTTTTCTCCCTCACATACTAAAAAGCAAAAGTATGGTTTAGCACTTTGTTTCTCTGTGCTCTGCTTTGCTTAGAGTGCATGTAAATGCTTGTACATCTGAACATTTTTGGGAGCTCTGTGGCTGAGGACTGATTTTTGGATTTGGATTCCTCTAGGTCTTGGCCCTAAAGTTTCCAATAAATGGGAGGAAAGAGACAGAAGGATGTAGCCACATGATGGGAAAATTACTTGATACTAAATGACAGTTAATGTAGTGAAAGTGTCCTCATAGTTCAGTTGTTCCTTTTCTTTCATGAGATTCGAAGTGGGAAGATGCTGGTGGTTTTGCCCTACAGCAATGCTGACAGCCCTGAATTTGTCATCATTATTGTCTTCTGAGGCTCTATCAGCAGATGTTCTTTCCATTTTACAGTAATGCTCTTCCACTATACTTTGGAGCTGAGCTGAATTTCAGTGTGAACTATGGCAGTGGTAGAGAATATACAGTTTGCTGGCTGACAGTTTTATGGGGAGACAGTTCTCTAAAGGTTTACTCCAGAGGTTCTATCTAGCACCACTCGTAGATCTGAATATATGAATTTAAACTTCAAACCATATTGTGCTCTGCAGCTGAATTTTGGGTGCAACTATTTGGTGGTGCCTTAGTACTGATTCTCTAGGAAAGAAGTTACACTGCATTAGTGAATCAGTGCTTTTAGCTAGGTCACAGTTAGGCATGAGCAGCTTACAAGGCAAAACCAAGGCAATGTTACCCAATGCAAGCAATTTCCAGGACAGTATATTGAGACCCATATCTGAATACAGTGTCTCGGGGGGAGACTCCAAGGGTGAAGATGGTTGATGTCTGACAGGTGTCATTGCAGTGCCATCTCTCTTGTACATACTGCCAGTGCGTTTTATTTGCTTGACTTTAAACACAGCCAAAACATACATATATGCCTTCTGTAGACATGCATTTTGTGCATCATGGGGTAACACAAGTTTTAGCCTGTGGTCTTACTTTCATTTGTTAGTCTTGCAGACAATTATGCTGAACTGCTATTGTCTTTGAGGCCTCTTCTAGTTTTGTATTAAGCTAGATTATCATTAAACCTTCTGTTCTTGTCTTTAAACTTACTCATATTTATCAACGACCTTAATTTTTCTTACGCAACACTCAGCCTGGTGGTCTCCTGGTGAACAGCTGAACTCATACTTGCTAATGTTGCCATCTTGTGGCTGCATTAGATTTGCAACTGGTTTTCATTTGGGTTTTTGCCAATTTTCCGTGATCTTTATTGCTCGCAGCAGGTTTTAAGCAGTTATTAAGGTGACCAGGAGTGTGAAACGTTAAAACTCATAAAAATTCTCTGTCCCAGTGAGTTCACCTTCTACGGCGATTGGCACAAAAAGGCAGGAGACACTGGCACTAAGACAAAATGTTAGGTTTGTAAAAACTTCCATGGCTTGTATGCTGCCTTTGTGTAACAAGCAGTATTGATACAGATTTGAACAAGGAAAAAGGCTGTTTATGGAGCAAGCTTTACCTAATGAAAAATCTGCAATCTTGTGGTTTTGCTACTTGTTTTTTATGAAGCTATTTGTGGTGGAGAAATTCACAAAGATGCTGGCCAGATCCAATCGCCCAATTACCCAGATGACTACAGACCTTCCAAAGAGTGCATCTGGAAGATCATGGTTTCTGAGGGTTTTCACATAGGGATCACATTCCAAGCCTTTGAGGTGAGAAATGTAATTTTATATTATATTGTGAATATTATTTTGCCTCCGTAGATACTTTAAAATGAAGAAGAAAGTGGTGTAAATAATATTAAAAAAACCCCTCAAAACTGTTTTAAGTCTTTCATAACATAATTTCTTCTCACCAGAAGTTTGCTCATTTTGAAGCCAAGTTTTAAATACGAGTTTTCAAAAACTTACTCTAGACAGAAAGAATTAGAAGGGGCACAAAACTGTAGATGATTCTAAGTAAGGACTCATGAGTTCTTAAATTTTCAGCCTGGCCAAATGAAACTGAATGGTCACAATCCATGTGTTGCTAGGGCTTGGCAGATTGCAGGATGTTGGTGACTCTGTAAGGAAACATCATGTTCCCAGATGGCAGACAGGCTTTGAAGAGCTCAAAAAAGCTTTTCTCTTGCTTGTTATAGAATGTCTTACACTTTTAGCTAGGTGTCCAGTGATCTGTTTCTGACTACGGATGTATATACAAGTCAGAGATAGGAATGGCCAGGACCTGGATAAGTCCCATCAACCCCATAGACTCTTGTGGCTTGTGTACTTGTACTGTGCTTGTGCTGAAAAGGGCTGATACCACCACCTCTTAGCTGTGACCTCACAGCTGTTTCTTTAACCTTTTTGTTTATAGTTGTTCTGCTCTGTTCCTTCCAACTTCTCATGGAAAAGCAGCTTGTAGATAGTCATGGACTGGGCTTCACCAAACGGAAGCCACGAAAATAGCAGTAGAACCGAGATGTGCCCAGGCTTGAATGCAGTTTCCACTGCAGGAGGGCTCAACGACAGCAATGAGGCAAGGACGTACTTGTGACCAGTTGTTTGGGATGCTTGTTTGGAGCTGATCTCTGGCCAGAGTCAAACTGGGTAGCTAGCCTAACTCAGAGCACTCATACTAGTGAACTACAGTCATACCCTTTTCCTATTGCAGATTGAATGGCACGATGCATGTTCTTATGACTACCTGGAGGTCCGAGATGGCCTAACTGAATACAGCCCACTGCTTGGTCACTTCTGTGGCTATGAGAAGCCAGAAGATATCAAATCCAGTTCAAATGAAGTATGGATGAAGTTTGCATCTGATGCAACCATCAATAAAGCAGGCTTTGCAGCAAATTTCTTTAAAGGTATATGATCTATTACCTCACAAGGTCAAAGTTTGGGGTCATTCATCCCTTAATCTACTGTCATCCCAAAGTGATCAGTTATCGTTGTATCTACTTCTAGTGAAGAGCTGTTAGACTTTCCTGTCCAATCACCAATACCAAGTTTATATACAATGGTTTTGGGAGTATAGAGAGGTTTGATGCTGAGGCATGAATACTACCTCCTTGATTAAGGCAAAATGAAAGCCTGCTGGGTCAGTATCAGCACAGGCACTGATGCCTTGTGTTGCACTGCTGGATATGTAACCTCCACTTACCCATGCCAGGGCACATTTTTAAAGAAGGTACTAGTACTGGATACAGAGTGTTCAAACAACTCTCTGCTTAAGTTCTATTCCAAAGGAAATCTCTGGAGAGAAGGTGAATTTGAATGCAAGTAGAATCCCAGAGAAAATTTCTGAGTGCTTTAGGAGACAAATGTGTTCCTGAACTGAGATCCTCTTCAGAAAGATGTAAATAAGACTAAGATTTTTCTTAAAAGCTAGACCCAAGATGTGGTCCTTTACCAGCATCTTGCTGAGTTGAATAGAGGCAAGAACCAAATATCTAACCACTTGGGAAAATGCCTGCTGAGCTGCTGCAAGGTGGATACTCATGTTTCTCTTGGGTTCAGTGTCAGTTTTACAGAAATAATAGCTGCAATGCCGGTATTTGGATTGCAGAAGTCCTTTATTTATTCCTACTTTAACTTCTGTCTCATGTTCAGGGTGTCATGGTCCATTTGGATTTCTCAAATTTACAGGACAATATACTCTGTGAAATAAACATTATTTCATGAGCCTGTTAAGAAATACAACAAACACAGCAGGGCTCAATCACCTTTGCTTGGACTAGTCTGTCATGTGAACTCACTTATTCACTTACTCCAGTTATAAGGTTTCATAATTTATGGCCTGTAATTCCTAATCCATGCACTTATGCACAAAAGAAAAGAATTAGTTAGATAAAGTTTGAGAGATCCAAATGGACCGTGACAAAGGGCTATTGCAAGATCACTGGCAAATACTGTGGTATTTAATTCCAGACCCTGAACAATGCTCACAATGCCTAGACATCCTTGTTTAAATTTCTCATGATCCATAAAGACACCAAATACTTCTTCCTAAGGACATTTTGGCTTCTTTCAGGAGCTGAAAGAAGAGCAGGCTGACTGGCAGAGATGTCTTCAGGGGTTAGTACTAAATGGAGACTTTCTGGCCTGCAGCAAGTCATTCTGTAGAATCTGAGCTCCTCATGCAAGTTTGTAGGGGAACATGGTTACATACCTGAATCCAGGGTGCTTTCCTTGTGAAATAGTCAGAAATAAATGTATTTATATTTTTATGTAAAAAAATGCATAAGCATGCACTACTAATGCAGTTGCAGACACAAGTAAGTGATTTACAGCCATGTTAGAAGTTATTGAACCTGTCATGAAGCAGCAAAGAAATACTCTGCTGTCTTCACAGTTAATCCGCAGACCAGAAAATAAAATCTGCTTGGTCTAGAACTGTTGCAGTATGGGGCTTCTGACTGTGGCAAGGCTTTGCAGGAAGGCAGTGTTATGAATAGAAGAGAATACAATATTTCAGTTGGAAGGGACCTACAATAATTAGTCAAGACTGTTCCTATTTGATGAACATAGCAGTAACTGTAACTTTAACATTATATCGGGTGTAGGTGGCGAGGTGTTGGCAGTGGGAGGCTGCAGGGGCTGCCTTGTGACAGACAGATGGTTCAAGCTAACCCCATAGTGGACCCACCACAGGACACAGATGAACCTATCAGCTAAGTTGGTGGCACCTCCGTGAAAACATAAAATAGGAAGGAACAAAAAGTGCCAAACTGCAGAAGTAACACCAAAGTGAGAGGTGTTACTCTTAGTAGGAGATGTTACGCTTCCTATGAGGTGTTGCCTCCTACTTAGTGAGCAGGAGGTGGAGGTGCTTCATGGCAGAGCAGATACTCCCTGCAGCCCGCAAAGGACCCAGGACCCAGGTGGGGGGAAAGTATGAAAAGGAAGGAGTGGCAGACTCATGTACTGGCTGCAGCTCCCCATCCCCTCCTGCCTTTGCATGCTCATGGCCTTGCTGGATGGACTGAGGTTAAGCTGTGGTGATACAAGGTGGGGAGAGGAGTTTGGAGTGTAGTTAAGCCTGGGAAAGTGGGACAGAAAGGTATTTTCCCTAAATGTTTTGACATTCGTTTCTTTTTTCATTTTGTTTCCCCCCCCCCCCCCCAGGGTCCCCCGAATCAATACTCAAACATTTAAACTGGCAATAAATTAAGTTAAATTCCCTGAAGTTGAGTCTGTTTCACCTGCAACAGTAATTGGTGGATAATTTCCCTGTCTCAGCCCAAGAACTTTCTTCCTCTTTTTCTTCCTATATTCTCCCCCATTCTACTGGAGGGTGGGGATAGAGAGTGAACAAGAAAGTGGGTGGGAGTCTGGCTGCTAGCTGAGGCCAGTCCACCACAACCATGTTAATAAAGCCATCTATTTGCACAGGGTGAGGATGAGAAGCCAGTATATCTGGCTATCTGTATATTAAAATGTCAGTTCAGGCTGTTGAGATGTAACTGGAAGAGCCTGGATTCAAAGTCTAGGGTAGTAAGTCTTCACGCGTCTGTGACAAAGAAGGATTACTTGTGTATTCTCACAGCTCCTTCACTGCACTCCACTCAGTGAGGTACGGCCTTCTACAGCTCCATTACTGTGGGCACCATGATGAGCTGGTTCATGGTAGCTCAAGTTACTCAAGAGTGAGAAATTTAAAAAACAAAACAGGGGCAAATGAGAACAAAAAGCAGTGAAGTCTTTACAGGAGATCATGTTTTCCTGCTCCTGTCCAGAAAAAGCACTCTTGAATTGTGATAGTACTCTTAGTCCTTTATGGTTTTGGTGCTAGGAGTGCTTTAGCTCTTGTGAGGTTTGCAGCAGCTCTGTGGGCTTGGCTCATCAGCTGGTCCTTCTGTCCAGAAGTGCTGCATGAGGAATATGAGGGGTTTGAGTGGTCAGGAAACTGACTTGTTCTGGTTTTCTCCTGACAGAGATGGATGAATGTTCTCTGCCAGACAATGGTGGGTGTGAGCAGCACTGTGAGAACACACTTGGCAGTTACAAATGCACTTGTGAGCCTGGCTATGAGTTGACAGCTGATAAAAAGAGCTGTGAAGGTGAGTAACCTACAGATTGTCTGTATAGTATGGGTACTACAATCCTGGAGATGATTTTCCTTGCCCTTGGATCCTCTGTTTATCTTTCCCCACCTGAAAAAATCCTTCTTTTGTCAACATCTTCCATTGAAAAACAAGTTTTGGTTGACAAACCAAGAATACTGATTCTGTACTGGTAAACATCTCTAAAACCATTTGCTCTTCATAACCAGAGATTCCTGTTTAGACCAGATCTCCCACAGTGCAACATAAGGGAGGATGGGCATTTTAACCTAACCATTAAGCAGCACAAAAGTATTTTAATCTAAGGTTGATTTTATTCTTTTTTAAAAGAAATTTATTTTGTAGAATAAAATATCAATGTTTTGCCTGCATGCAAACCAGACATTCTACATACTGAGGAGTAAATTTCCTTCTTCTGTTAGGGGAGGGGGAAAATCAACCCTACAACATGTCTTCAGTAGAAACTGTTTCTGTCAGCTTTCTATTTACACAGTTGATCTCTTGAAACTAGTGCTTGCTCCCACCAACAATACAGCTGTTGGTGTGTGAGAATTCACCCATTGTTCTTGTCTCTTAGCTTTGCCTTTCAGCTAAGGTATGTAAGGAGCTCCACACAAAGTAGTGTTCTCAAAGTCACGCGGTTTGCCCTGACTTCTAATTGTTTCACTGTCCAGGAAAGGCTGCTATTGACTTGGTAAGGCCAGAGTTAGGTGCCTTTTTTTTTAGTAATTTCTTGCAATTTTGAGCAAACAAGTTGATATAACTTGGCAAGCGTTTTCTGAACTTCACTATTAGTCTCCTATTTTAAACTTCATTTGTGGGCAATACAGGAAGGATAATCTTTGAAACTGTAGTGAGGCACATCAGAGTAAATTGCTTTTGTTTCTTCTGACATGCTTGCCACTCTTTTTGTATCCAAGCTGCTCCCTTGGGTTTGCTTTATTGCAAATAGAATTTTGCAACAAAAAAGCAAACTGAGGTGGATTCCTTTGATGTAAAAGCCATGCCCTCCCACAAGAGGATGAAGCTGAGATGTCCCAAATTTTTAAAAGAAATTGGATAGTAAAGAAAAGTCTTTGGCTTTGTCTTCAGTTTTCCCTAGAGAAGATGCAGCCCACATGTAATCAGCCTCTGAAAAGTTGATGTGGTGTCTTCCTAGGATTCCATTATCTTCCAGTTATTCTATCACTAATAAACTTGAAATAGTATGGTTTGTATGACTGAATGTGGGTAAATTTGCCAAGCTGCCCTTTACAAGTATGTTGTGCATGTCAAGTCAGCTGATCCACAGTTGAAAGCTACTACCACTCTCTAAGCTCAAGGATTAAGAGTAAAAAGATAAATCTTATGTGATTTAAGTGGCTCTCAAGGTCATAGCCTGGCTCTGTGTGTTTCACTAGTGAGTGAAGGTGAGGTTTCTGTCTTCTTCACAGCTGCCAGCATTTTTAACCTGTTCTGGAGGCCAGCATTTGAAATGTGCTACCAATCAGGATCTGATTCATTTTATAGCTAACAGTGTGGCCCAATCTGTGTGTCTGAACAGAACCAAGTAAAACTTGTGTTCATTTATTGCCTCTCCAGCTGCGTGTGGGGGCTTCATCACCAAGCTCAATGGGACCATTACTAGCCCTGGATGGCCCAAGGAATATCCTACTAATAAAAACTGCGTCTGGCAGGTGGTAGCTCCAATCCAGTACCGGATCTCTCTGCAGTTCGAAGTGTTCGAGCTGGAAGGCAATGATGTACGTAACCAGTCCCTGCATCTCAGAGGTGTGACTACTGGCTGACTCAGAACTGGATAAATCCTTGGGGTACAAGGAAAAGGAGACTGTCTTGCTGGTGGAGCTTCTGGTTGTTTTCCAGCCTTTACGATAATAAGCCATTAACAGTGATTGTTCTCCCTGAAGTCTGGATCCACTTTATCTTTGGAGTGGAAAAGTGTTCTGTTATAAATGGGCTTCTTTTCTCTACCAGTTTTGCGTAACTCTAGGTGTTTTCCATTCCTATTAGGTATCTCATCCCCCCCTTACCCAGGGCTGTCTTTGCAGGAAAATAATTGAAAATGAACAATGAAGTAAAGTTCTTCAAGGATAAACAAAACAGTCAGTAAAACAGTCTGCTCTCTGCCCTGCCAAGGGCAGGATGGAATTTGAACAAAACATTCAGGTTCTAGCTTCCCACTGTAAATGGGAGCGGTGATTCTTCCTTAATTCAGCAGGCTGCAGAAGTTTGTTCAACACTGTCAGGTTCTTGGATAAAGTCAGAGTAATTATTTTAGCTAAATTACATGGAACCTTTGCTAATCTGAAAACACACCCATGCTTTAAGGTGAGGGAAGCAATGGAAGGAGATGAGAACACTGACAGAGGAGAACCTGGGGAAGATAGGAGTGTGTTTAAGTAGAAGGCTGTTTCTGTTCCCTCAGTCAAGCCTGTGTCCCCTTCTCTGAAATGTTCTGTTCATTGTTGATGGAGCTGAGAAATTTCCTTCTCTCTTGGCAGGTCTGTAAATATGACTATTTTGAGGTTCGTAGTGGGTTGGCTTCTGACTCCAAGCTGCATGGCAAATTCTGTGGCTCAGAGAAGCCCGAAGTAATCACATCGTATGGCAACAACATGAGACTGGAGTTCAAATCAGACAACACAGTCTCCAAGAAAGGCTTTAAAGTTCACTACTTCTCTGGTACGTGGCTGTATTCTTTCACTTGGTTACCTGTCTCCTCTGACTGAACCTGTTGTTTTGAGGGAATTTTCTTCAACCTCCTGCCAAATCAGGCAAAGCCTGACATGGTTATTTTCATCTAAAAAACATGGTTGCTCTCTGCTGTGTCACTTTTCGTCTCGGTTTCTCAGTGCAGCATTTGGTCCAGTTTCATGGTGTAGTGTCGGCAAGATACACTGATGAAATCCATACCTCCAGTCCTTCCACAGCAGGAAGCAATGGGGGACCTGACCTGAAACTAAAAGAGTTAGAAAATTTCCAAAAGTCTTCTGTATAGCAATCCTTCCCATCAAAGCAGTGCAAGCTGATCCTCTGTTCTGAATCCATAGTAGCTTTTGGTGTCAGTGTTGTACCTTCTTGGCAGGCAGTTCTGGAGGTTAATAGTACATTGTATGGAAGTGGAAATTAGATTTCATGCTGTGTCTTCACCAAGGAGTATTAATGTTTTTGAGGAGGATGATGAGGCAAAACGGCCTTGAATTAAACAGTTGCAGAGTAGAATCAGGCCTAAGGGCTTGGCTAATTAAATCTCAGGAAGGATGAGGTGGGGTATGTTTCATCTAGAAATACATTTGAGGTTGAGGAGACAGGTGAGGTGAATGAGGTCAAGGGAGGATATTGGTCAAAGAAAATTTGGGGATAAACTGCTCATAAATTACATTGGGCTGGAAACCATACGCAGATTCTATGCTCAGAGCACTGAGATTCAAGAATGTATAGTCCTGAACACAAAGGAGTGAACATCCACTGGGGCATATTTCAGCTTCAGGGAGCAGCACATACCTTAGATCCCCTTTTCCATCTGGGTGCTTGTGCTCTTGGACAGAGCTATATAAAGATGGAGGCTCATCAGAGCATGTAGAAACTTGAAAATATAAAGACTGGCCAGTGGGTATTTGCCTAGGCTAGTGAATTTGTATGATACTTTCCCTGGACTCTGTTCTAAAAGAATGATAAATTGCTATATGTTTCTTTTAACCTACGGCACTGCTATAGGTTAAAAGAGGTATTTAACTACTTAAAACCTACATTTTATAATAAAACCCATTTGCAATGCATTTTATGGAATAAAGAACAATTGAAGAGAGTTGTATCTGGGCTAAAAAGCTGACTGGACTAATCCAGCAGCAGAGGTTGGATGCTTGCGCTGGTATCTGCCAGTCTGCGTATGGCACTCCCAGCTGGCAGCTGTGGTTGTGTGTTTCTCATTGTCAACTCAGTGCTTGTTGGTTTGATCCTGCCCAGACAAGGACGAATGCTCCAAAGACAATGGTGGTTGCCAGCATGAATGTGTCAACACCTTTGGTAGCTACACATGCCAGTGCAGAAATGGGTTCATGCTGCATGAAAATGGCCATGACTGTAAAGAAGGTAAGGTCCTCACTCCCTGCCCTCAGGAAAGATAAGGTGCTTTGAACATAGTTTGCTCCAGGATGCTTTCCTGCCAGGTATACCATGTTTGTTCCACATGCCAGTCTGGGGCACTGAAAAAGCCCCAGTTAGCTGAAAAACTACCTAATAAAATGAAGAAAGAGACCTGTTTTCACTGCATCCATTCCCCAGTCTGGCCCTCTATATGGCCATGGGGGATGGACAGGGTGAGGGCAAGAAGTTGGCTTAATGGAAGGATCAGTCGTGGGATATCATTTTACTAGTCACCACTGCTTCAATTTAATTATTGGGTTTGAGTCAGAAGATGAAAGATGAGCCAATCTAACTGCTTGCTGCTGCCAAAACTACTCTTCTTCCTGCACCCTATCCCTACTGTGTGCTCAAAGATCTTCTTGTGTATGGCCTCTGATCCTTTTCTGGTCTTTCAGTGAGATGATTCAGCTTTCCAAGTTGGCAAAACAACTCAAGGCTGAGATAGTATCAGAGTCAACATGGTTGGAGGGGTTGGATACCATGTCACTGGAAACAGGGCAGATGAGACGGAGGAGCAGGAGAATACACCTGAAAGTGAGGAGGTGGATGAGGTTAATGAGGCCCAGGGGAATGAGATGGTCCATTTCACCAGCTGCCAAGTTAGCTTGAAGGAGTGTAGGACAAACCCACCAGAACTATGCAGTAATATTGAAAGGTCTTGTTCAGTGACTGAAGCCTTCCCTGTTTCTGCCCTGTTGAGGGTGGGCAGAGAGGAACATGTAGGATGTTATATGGTTCCCATGTGAGATCTGTCTCGATGACTTCATCTTGTGACCTTTCTCTCAAGCTGGTTGTGAGCACAAGCTGAGTGGTGCAGAGGGAGTGATGAGCAGTCCAAACTGGCCTGACAAGTATCCCAGCCGGAAAGAGTGTACCTGGGACATCTCTGCAACTCCTGGCCATCGAGTGAAAGTAGTGAGTAACCAGTGAGCAGGAGGGGAGGAGTAGGCTGGGCTGTGAGGAGCTGAAGTATTTCTCCTCGTACTGTGTGAGTGGGACATTGATCTCCATAGGTCCTGTTTGGGATGCTCAGAGGAAGGCATCCCAGGAGACTGCCTCAGGCCTGCGAAAGAGCAGAGAGTCTCAGAGAAACATGAGACAGAGGTGTGTCTCTTGAGGAGATTGCTCTCTCTGTTAATAGAAGGTGTAACATGCCCTCCTGCCTCTGCCCCTCCCTCTGAGCCACTCTGTGGGACCATATCTACATAAGATGGTGGCAGAGCCAGTGCCCAGCTCCTCTGAGGGAGAAGTGTAAGGCCCACTTTACAGCATGGCCTGATGCATATGGCAGGGCATGCCCGAAGCTGTGCAGTGGGGAAAACAGTGCCTCAATCACTGTGCTCAGTGGAAGTAATACTGAAGAACTGCCCATTCAGTGTGCTAGGCAGGATTTCCAGAAGGAAAAATTAGAGCATATAAGGCTTGCAGTTGAAAACTGTTATCATGCACCCATATGAGGCAGCAAAGCTGCACATTCATATGAAATTCTGAGCTTTGTCACCCTGAGACCACTCTTGTCTGAAAGCACACCATACTAGTTTAGTCTGTGGGAGGAGTGGGGCAAATATACCATTTGACCTGTTTTTCATTTGGTTTCATACCCTGCTAAACTGCATACTCAGATTCACTAATGTCTGTTTTAATTCTCCCTATTCTTGCTGTAGACCTTCAATGAGTTTGAGATTGAACAGCACCAAGAATGTGCCTATGATCACTTAGAAATGTATGATGGGCCCAACAGCAAATCACCCATCCTTGGCCGTTTCTGTGGCAGCAAGAAGCCAGACCCTGTAGTGGCTTCTACCAACAAGATGTTCCTCAGGTTTTACTCTGATGCTTCTGTGCAAAGAAAAGGTTTCCAAGCAAAGCACAGCACAGGTAATCTGATTACCTGCCAATACCCCAGTGCGATAAGATGTCATCAAGTGTCACTGCATTTTTTTACCAGGCAAATCTAGACACACTTTTCACCCAAATAATCTTAGCCTGATTTTTAAGTGACTGTATATTGTGCTGACCATTTCCCAGACCATTGTTGGCACCATACCATAAATGCCAGCTTCCTTGTCAGTTTAGAGGTCTCTTGATATCAAACATTCCTGCTCATGTTCTTTTGTTTAAACTAGAGGTGTTCGGTTGAGCAGCAACCCCTTCTATTCCTCATTAAGTGTCAGAAAAGGAGATGATGCAACTTAGTCCATGTACTGGCCCAGGTCAGAATTTCAGCTACAGAACAAGCACAAAGAGCATGTGAAGTCTTCCTTTAAGCAATTGCTTTCTAAAATAATGCTGTTTTCTAGAGTACAATGTAGCAGGAATCCCATCCTGCTAGTTTTAGCTGGTCACTCCTTTCTGTTCATATTCATTACCTAAAGAACCAAGCTCCTCTGCTCTATGTGGGTCATCAGATTCATGGGTGACTGGAGAATTCACTGGTTTGTGGTAGTTTGGTGCAGTGGTTAATTACCTTCCCTGTTGTACATGCACTTCAGGCTGGAGGTCTTCTCTCCTCATGGCTGGCCCAAAAGTGGCATGATGAGTCTTTGTTGTGAGGTAAGGCCTTTGAGAGACTGGTTTGTGCCCTTTTCTTGTTTCAGAGTGTGGTGGGCTCTTGAAGGCTGAAGTACGAACTAAGGAGCTATATTCCCATGCTCAGTTTGGGGACAACAACTATCCAGGTCAAACCAACTGTGACTGGGTGATTGTAGCTGAAGATGGCTATGGGGTGGAGCTGATATTCCAGATATTTGAGATCGAGGAGGAGGCTGACTGTGGGTACGACTACATGGAGATTTATGATGGTTACGACAGCACTGCACCCCGCCTGGGACGCTTCTGTGGGTCAGGGGTAAGCTGTGGTGGTGATGATTTCATAGGAATAACTGGGGTTGGCAAGGAAGAATACTCTTGTACATTTTTTGGAGAGGGGCAGGTGTCACAAACTGATGAGAATGCCTTGTGTATCTGGGTTTTGCTTTTCCCTCTGTTGCTACGGATAACAGTCATTATATCTGATGCACAGAGTTGGTCTGAAAACCTTGCTGTCTGCTTTGCCCTTTTTAGCCCAGGTCCATGTGCAGCAGCATGGGACTGCCACAAAAGTGTTGCGTAAATGTGAGAAACTTCTTCCAAAGGCCAGTTTTATCCGCAGTCACTTCTGGCCTGAAGCCACATCACATTGGAGCTGTGCAGTGGCAAAGGGTAGAGGGACTTGCAGAGCTGCATGTTGACTCCAGGATGATGTGCTGTTTTCTGAACCGTTATCTGTGTCCCTGTTAACAAGAATGACTCTTAGCATAAGTAGTGGTGTGTGGTTTTTAAAACCAGCAAGTATGACTTCTCTAGGTCTTCAGCAATGAAATGAAGCGGGTTCTGAATGAATTTAAAGAGAGACAATCAGGGAGCAGGTGTGTGGGAGCATTCCTTGCAAACCAGGGATATGATCTGGAACATAAAAGATAGCTTTGTGTGAAGAAGTTCAGGGCAGCAGGGTAGCAATTTACCTACCTGCACACTGACAAATGGAGAATGGCTGAGAAAGTGTAGTTGTTGAACAGGGTCCAGTTGAATTGTGCAATTTCCTGAAAAGATAAGGACAAATTAAAGCAAACTCGGAAGACTGGAACAAGAATATCCTGGGGGAAAAATACAAAAGAAACCCCAACAAAAACAACAAAAAACAACACCCCAAACCAAAACAAACAAACAAAACACAAACCAACCAACGAACCAAAAAAAACCCCAAACCAAACGTGTGGAAGAACTGGGACTGTAGGGTGGACTGACATCAGTCTTCAAACATAAAAGGCAAGCATACAAAGAGCAAGGGAATATGCTCAGGAAGTCAGAGCAGGGCAGGAGTTACTGAGCACTCAGTCTTCGTGCTTAATGGCCAGTCTATCTTCATTGTGAGCTTAAACTCTAGCATCATAGTACAGACAGTTATATAGCCTGCAGATTTGACCACTGTGTCTTCTTTCCTTTCCTGCAGCCTCTGGAAGAAATCTACTCTGCAGGGGATTCCATCATGATTCGATTCCACACAGACGACACCATCAACAAGAAAGGCTTTCATGCCCAGTACATAAGTACCAAATTTCAGGATGCATTGCACATGAGAAAGTAGTTTAACTGCTCCTCACAGACATTCCCTGTCTGAAGACTGAGGCATTTAACTGTGATCTTTGGTTGTTTTTTTTTCTTTGAAGCTTATGTGCACCTGGCCAAAAGCAGTGTACAGTATTTTCTGTAACTAAAACTAAATCCAGTCTCAAAGGTTTGCCTCTGCAGTTGTTAGTATAACCCTTTCTTGTTAACATACCCAGGACCAAAAATTGTCTTCTAATCATACCTGTCAGGGCATAAACATTGTATTTTGCACAGCTTGCCATGGGGCTGAGTGAAGACTGAGCTTGAATTGAGAAAACCCTTCATCTCTTGCATATCCTGTTTCTAGGTGGCAGTTCCTAAGCATCCTGTACACATGAGCTTTCTCAACGTATTTTCTGGAGCAGGTGATGTGGACAGCCACCCAGTAGGAATTTCTCAAAGGAGTATGTAAGCTGCCTACTCTCCCCTACCAGCCCAAAATACTCTGTGCAATAAGTGAACAACAAGATGGCTGGAACTCCATCACTGCTTCTGTCCTGTCTATTTATTGTCTTGGTTATTGTGGGTTGAGAGCTAAGCAGGGGCACAGGGATAGTCTCGTTAGGGATGCTAACTACTTGGATCACAGTGAATGAAAAGCGCCCAATGCCTCAATTGCAGTAATTGTCATGATATATGTTGAATGGAAGTACTTCAGTGTGGTGGCCAAGAGAAAGGTGGTACCTGACAGTAAAATGCTGTGGTGGGGTGCAAGACATGAGTGTGTGATGGTGGCAAAGCTTAGTATTTGGAGAGGTAACGTCATGTTTGTTACACCACCAAGCAATGCAGCTCAGAGAGCTGTAGCAGCAGTTCAGGCCTCATCTTAAATAAGGAATCTCTCCTGCTTACTCTACCCACATTAGCTTTCTTAGCTTTGTTTATGCTGCTTCCTTTCCTCAGTACCACTTCCCTGGGAGCCCTTCCTTTCTACAGCTAAGCTGCTCTTTCCAGGGCTCCCCACTGCAACCTAGGGGTGCTATTCAACATCAGCTAGCCAGGGCATCTCACCAGAAGAAATATTGGGCCAGAGGTAGTCGTGGTGTTCATGAGGCAGAGGGACAGAGGCCATGCTGCAGGTCAGCTCTGGTGAGCTGGTGGAACCTGTCAAACATGTATAAGCTGCAGGCATGGGACTAGGAATGGGAGAGCTGTGCTGGTTTCTGCTTCCTCCCAGTTCCTTGCCAGCTCATGGCCCAGTCTGTTAACTTCATGGCAGGAGTGCAAGCAAGATGGTGACTAAGGCACTTTGAGCTATAAGGCTCAGACATGCTGTGTGTTGCAGTTATTTATGTACGTGGAAGCTACCAAGCCATGGGCTTGCAGAATTAGCAGGTGGCTTGGCACTTCTTTGGGAAAAAAGTAGTGAAAACTGTGTTTGAGGAAACCACTGTAAATTGAACTGTTGCTGGGGGGGAGGAGGGGGGGAGGAAGAGAAGAAAAAGACTTTATTCTGAATGCTATTTCTTTAAGGCACTCATGGGCAATTCTGAGCTAAAAGCTGAGGTATGTTAGCTTTAATAAAGTATTTATAATCCATGGATTACTATGTTTACATAACCAATGTACTGTCAGGCTCCAGGGTGAAATCTCCTCTCTGGTGTATGACTGTGGAGAAATGTAGGGCCAGCACTAGTCAGGCACAAATGGCATTCCTGGAGATGAGGGCATTTCCAGATAGATAATAAAATAGACCCAGCCCTCTCCAGAAGTCCTTGAACAGAACATGGTCAAAGTATTGTGAATACTAGGAGAAGCAAATGCATGAAAATATTTTCTTGCTTAGAACAAGAAAAATAAAGTAATTTATACACACACACACAAGAATATATGTATATAAAATGTGCATGTAGAAGACCAGTAGTCAAAGCCTTAATAAGTGTCATGTGAACAATACTGTACCATTGACTATAGCTTTATTGCAGGCTGTATAAAGCCATGTTTTGTTTTTTAGCTCTGTTTTGTTCCTCTTTTCAAATGTTATGGCCTTTTTACAGGCAAGACCTCTGATCTCAAGTTGTTTGACCATGCAGGTCTGGACAAGCAAGCTCTGCTAGATGGGGTCTGCAATAGTCCTTCTCTTCCTTGCCCCTGTTCAAGCAAAACCACAGTGACTCGGGTCTGGAAATAAAAGCATGACACTGATCCCTGTGAATGAGAAAGAAGTTTCCAGTGGTAAGCAGTGGTTCAAGTTTCCTGGCTCTCTAGTGGGAGCAATGACTCTGGAAAGAAGTGACTGTAGCAGCTTCCCATGTACTTCAACATCTTTGTTCCATGTTCTGGTAATTTCCCATCTTTCCCAGACTGGTTCATTGCAGATGCTTGCAATGTTGTTTGACAGATCTACTACACTTGGCATTCATGCAGGTGTCTCTTGTGACAGTGTGCTTGCAACTGTTGTACTGTGCATTTCAACCAATGATCTATGTAGAATATTTCTGCTGTACTGACTGGGCTTAACAGTCAATAATTCTAAATGTCTGAAAGTTTCTTAAGAAAAAAAAAGAAAAACAATGTCAGTCCCTCTAATGTGTGTAAATGTACCCTGATCTTTGTGTGATTTTACATTTCACTAACTAAAATAATATTTTAAGAGGGGGAGGAGAGAAGGGTATGGGGGCAATCACAAATGTACCTGTGCCCAGAATGACTCTCTGCATTCATTAAAGACTGTGGATGTCGTTGCATGTTCTGTTGTATGCATGCATTTACTACTTCCTCAAGTGGAGGAAATTTTTTAATACGTTCCTTGTTCTGCCAGCTGTTGTTTGTGTCTACTGCTAATACCAGGTGGGATTTACCCTCTGCAGGAAACAACTTTCCCTTGAGCCTTTAATTTTGTCTCGGCTTTTGCAATCAAGACAGCATTTAGGAAGCGGGGCAAATGAACAAGTTGATCAGCCACAGGGCTACATTGTTGTTGCAAGTTCTACACTCACACTTTATTAGGCTGAGATGCAGGTCTGCAGCAACAAGCATCCGGAATCTGGGAATAAGTCCGTAAGGAGACCTTAAAAAAGGAGGCTCATTTACCATGCTACAGGGGGTGGCCTTTAAGAGAAGGTCCCAAAGACTCTGGGGCATGAAACTCCTGTGCAAAGGACAGCAGGATGAGCATGAGGCAGATGTTACTTACTGCAAAGCTGTGGTCAGTACTCTCACTGCAGTACCTGAACGTTCAGTAGCTGGGCAGCACTTAGCATGCTTTTCTTCCTCTTTCTGTCCCCTGCTTGATGTCTCTCCTCCTTGCTAAGTATTATGTCTGTGTTCCTTCCCCAGTACATGCATTTCCCACCACCAGAACATTTCCTGTGGTGTGATGAAGTAAGGAATAAGCATCCCCATGTAGCCTCCTGCACTAGAGTATCATGGCACAGTATGATCTTGGAATGAGGCTGCAGTCAAGTCAGCAGGTAGACATAATTTCCAAAGTGAGGACCAGCAGCCTTCAGTTGCACAGAGAGCTTCATTCCAAAGCAATGCTGTAACATTAGAAATTACGCAGCTCAAGTGAAGATGGTGGGAAATTGGAGGTAAAATAGAAGGTGGAATATGAACTGGAGTCACATCTGCTAGAGAAACATGGTAATTTGCAATTGCAGTGACAGATTCTTACTGTGTGCACAATCTATCTGTTGTATGTGTAAAGATCTTTTGCAGGCTTATATCTTCCCTGCTGTTCAGCTATCATGTTCCCTTAACGTCTCTTTCCACACTGATTGCCTGCCACCAGTGCTGTGTGACATGGCGGGTCCTCATTTTCTCTGCTTACTTTTAGAAGTAGGACTTAATTTTTCAGAAATCACCCAAGGACCATCCAGTCACCACGTGTGTGTTGCTGAAGAAAGTATCCATTGTCTACCAGAAGGTGCTTCATCCTTTAAAACACGAGTACCGAGTAGTACGGTTCACTTCAAAGAATGATGCATCAGATGCGACAGGCTCTTTGTCTCAGCATCAAGCCAATAGAAATATTCCACTTTGTTCTGGCATTTCCAGCAAATGTGCTCTGGCAGATGAGGTGCTAACCTTAGAAAGCAAAAGCAGGATTCCCATGCAACTCATCTGTGGCACATACTAAACATGCTCTGGGAGCCAGGAGCGGTTTTATTTGCTGTGAGGCTGGCAGAGAAGAGGTGGAGTCCTCAGCACCCTGAAGCCCAGCTTCCCAGGTGCATGCCAGACCTTGCCGTGGCGGGGACCTGGCTCTGTCAGGTGCACTGGGACCCAGCCAGGTTGTCTGAGTCAGCCCAAGAGAAATGTCATTGCCTCTTCCTCTTTGCAGGTCTGCTGTTCAGTTTTTAGCAGGAAAAGAAAGTCATCCTAAAAGGAATACTAACCCTGGTGTTGGGCAGTCTGCTGTTAACACGTGCAGGGATTTCTCAAGGAGAAGAGTGAAATGGTGAGTGGGAGTTGTCCTGTCGAGTTGGTTGGGTCCTATTTGAATGGAAGTAGCAGTAGGGAGGTCAGAGTGCAGGAGAGGTGAGGCCACCAGACAGCTAATCTAATCTGTTGAATTAATAGCTCCTTGGGAGTGTTTAACCCCCCCTGTTCTCTGCCCTGACCAGATCAATGAAGATGGCCCCTTCATTAGCTCTGCATTTCCTTATGGTGCAACTAATGGTTTCAGACGCCTGCTTGGGTTTTAAAATCTGTCCCAGCTTTTCTGTTCTGGAATTATTGCCTGGTCTTTGGGCAGTTGGAGAAAAAAGAAGGATAGTGTCCTGGATCATGCAATGGGCCCTTCTTAAGGAGATTTCTTGTCCTGGGAGATGGGACCTGCTGTAACACACAAGTTCTTTGTTTAGAAATTGCCAGGAGAGAGTAGCTGGGAATGAAATCTCCTTCCTCCCAGCAGTTAGCTGGCTCTGAGGCTAAAGCAGCATTCTCCTCTGAAATGTAATAATTAATTAATTCCATGAGTATTCATTGAAAACGTGCTCTCAACAGATCTTAGATCAATAGCAGAGCTAGGAGAGCACAGCAAAAAGTTACTTGCTTATGGCGTACAAACAGAAATGATGGATTAGTGGATTTGGTCTCTGGTTGATCTTTCACTTCCCCATATTGGTCCCCTTGGGATGTCCCTTTGTCTTTCTCCCACAGCCTTACCCAGTGAAAGGCATGTAGCCTCTGTTGCCTCCATCCAAGAGCTGGTCAGGTGTTACCTCTAGTGCTGTATAAGCGCAGAAGAGGAGATAGTCTCTGCTCATGAGCAATCGAAGTTTGAGCAAGCATGAGAACAGCTACAGGAAAGGGAATACTAGCTGTATGTTGTAGAACTGGTGCTTAGAGGTGGAAGCATCTGTGCTAAATCTGAGGAGTAGATCAGGAGCATGTGATCACTGGATATGTGTCTTGACTGCATTTGTCCATTTCCCCTCTACTTCCTTCAGTGAGAAGCTCTCTTGGCTGAGCTGCAGGGTCTCTCTCAGTGGTGATGATTTTGGCTGGGGAAGAGGCTTGTCTTCGTGTGGTCTCTCCTGCATATATATCTGCAGGATGCTACAAGTTACTGAGTGGCAAAAAGGGAGAGGGAAAGGTTGCAATGTTTGTCATTTTTTTACCTCAGCTGCTGTGTTTCTCTGTGAGAGGGAGCTTTCTCTTCACCCAAGATATCCTCTTGACAGACAGATGCCGTAGGTAGTCCTGCCAGGAAGCCTACCTGCCTCATATCAGGGTCACTGATACTCAGAGCCCTTTACACATTACTCCGGAGTAGTCAGGGCAATGTATGAACAAAAGCAGAGGCCCTGCAGGCATAGAGGGTTATTGCAATATCGAATTACTTTCACTTTACATTTAGAAATTTAAGAGCAATGATCAGGAGTTTTAATCAGGAGTATTACAATTGCCCTTTCTTTATGAAGTAAATAAATTAGAAATCAATAGTAATTTTCATGTAAAGGACATACTTGATTCTCCTGACATGGCTAGCATACAAGCTTGCATACTGATCCATTTTTGCAAATGACTTGAGACAATGTGTACAATGCACGCAATTGAGAGAAGCAGCCTGTTTCTCAGTGTCTTGCTGTGGCTTTCTATATTTGCTTGTTAGCAGGTGGGACACTCTAGCTTCCAAGTGTGGTGGTCTTAGGATACCCCAAATCCTGCATTTTGTAATTAAAGGCCATCAGAGCAAAGCACAAATGCCCGGCACCCTCAAGTCACCTATTAAAGATTTAAGCGCAGAACCAGGCTTTTGCTTTAAATAAGGTCTGTCTTTTAGTGTCCCACCTTAAGAAGCTAAATATTTAACCCTGGTCTGGAAGTGTGACTGAAAAAGCAAGGAAAATAAATAACATTTCTACTCAAAGCAAGGGCTACTAATTATGTTATTGTAACAGACTGTTTCTAACTGTCAGCTTAAATTTGTAAATAGTTGGTTGCACGCACAGATACAGCTTCACAAATAACTTGAGCAAAGTGACCTTATGTAAATGTTATTTATGTGGCTCCTTCTATTCAAACTTCCATTTTACTTGCAGGTACAGTCATAAAAATAATAAAGTCCATTAAGTGCACTGTCTTTAACCAGAAAGAATGAAAGAAAACATATTTACAGCTTCAGAGAAGAGGCAGATATGAAAATCTAAGTTCAAAAGTTAACAGGTCAGCTGTTCAAGGTTTGTTTCAGTGATGAAGTTCAATGAAGTCACAATAGAAAATTTGGGTGAGAAATGTCTCTGCTCTGTTTCATTGCCAGCTGGCAGCCTGGGTGCAGCAATGCCTGCACCTCTAAGGAGTTTGAAATAAATCCTTTTCAGTCAGTGACCAGCTGCTAGCTGTGTGTGCATGCTCAGTGGCATTCTCCAACATCTGTGGCCCCATAAGCCAATATGTTCAGAGGTTACGCTTCCAGTACAATGTCCACAGCTTGCATATAAAGGCCACACTTACAAACAATGCTCCAGTTGGCACCTATAAGGGAGGATGAATTCCAGTTCTTTCAATAATCTCATCCCTTCTTTGATTTTGCTGTGATTGTGGTCCTCAGCTTGCAGCGATGTGTCCCTCTCCTAGACTGCAGGACTTAGACTGAGCCAAATCTCCCATAGCTTGCTTGCATTTTGAGCCTTCCTTCTTCATATCCTGTAATATCCGGACTGCTATTGGCAAGCTTTCATGGCATTGTTCTTGTTCTGAAGTAGCCAGGCCCTCATCGGTGCATGACAGCAGAACTTCCTGCAGTCAGAAAAGGGCAACTTTCTGCCAGCTCCCTCTCTACTGCTGTTTTTTGTTTGTTTGTTTTTTTGTGGATGCAAAGTGAAGCTCTTTCAGCCTTTTCCTGTCACCTTCCAGAGCACCAGAGTTTCAGTTCCAAGAAAGACCTCAGCAACTTTTCTGTTTCATTCCAGTTTGTTTTATTCTTACATGTTTCTGGGACTGACTGGGCTTCAAGAATAACATTGAGCCTAACTGTCTTAAAAGAGCTGTTTTATACAGAAGTGCATGATACTTAACCCTGGATTACAGGAGAAAAGAGGCTTCTGCACTGCTTGTCCTGATAATCAAACTCTGAAGCTCAGCTTCTCTGCAGTACCGCTCCCAACACTGTCACTAGCACCGATCCCTGCAGGCAGCCCCTGTTGCCAATAGAGCTCATCATGTAATTGACCCAGCATTGCTACCAGCAGTAGAGCTGCATCAATAAAAGAGGCTAAGAACAGCTTTCAGCTGCCTCCAAGCCTCTTTCTGCATTCTTCCCAGTTAGCAGTGTCTCTGGCAGATAAATAGCCCATCTAGCAGAGACTCTTCTAAATACCGTCTTCTCTAAGTGTGTAGACAATTTGGTCAGGGAGAAGCTAATGTGTTTCTATTATTTTCAGCTGTCCTTGAATCAACAGGTGCAGGCACATGTGATTAGTTTGGGGTTCAAAGGTTGCAGGTACAAGTTCTTGCTATTTTAGAAGCTACCATTGAACTTCAGCTCCCAAGCCATAGTGGGGTTGAACACCCTTACCCTTACCAACCTAGGAGCTATCAGGGTAAGTGCATAAAATGACAGGCTCTGCCTACTCAGAGGTATTGCATGGTATAAACAACTTGGGCAAACCAGTTCATGTTTCCTCATATCACTTTCTTCAATAGCATGGCATGGCTTCTGTTTTCTCTGGAATGTGCCTTCCCTGTTCAGCTCAAATGAGTATATTCTCATGCTATCATTTCCAGTCACTTCGGAAGCATCCCTCCCCCCTCCCACACCTGGCCAGGGTCATCTTCCAATAGCTAATACTCTGTTCTGGCTTTCTTCTTCATCATCATCATCATTACTATTATTTATTATTATTATTGTATTTTCTTTTACTTTGTTTCTCTACAGGAGACAACATCTTTCTCACTGTTTTACAACACAACTGTAAAGTCAGTAAGTACACTGCATAGGATGAAGATCGACTAACAACTCACTGTCATGTTACCTGTAGGAGCTGTGGGATGGGATTCTGGAAGAGAAATTGTTGCTTTTATGGATGAAGTTTTGTTTGGGGTATACCAGGTTTGCCAGCGCCCTGCACTACATGCCTTGCATCTACGAGGCACTGATTGATCCTCCAGGCAAGGCTGTGCAGGCCACTGCCTCCAGCATCATGACAAGGGCAGAGAGAAGACTGTGGTAAAAGTGCATCTTTTCTTGGTGTTTCCCGTTCCCCTTCATGCAGTTTTTCCTTCTGAATCCAGCTTTCTCTGGCATATATACATACTTCTCTCTTGTATATGCTTTGCATATGTTTTCTTTCAGCTTCAAGCCTCTTTTTGAGGAAAAATCTGTATTCCTCCCATTCAGTTAGAACCATTGTTGGTAGGACCAGAGTTTGGGGTTTTGCTTATGACTGGCAAGTACAGCCCATGACTTCAGGGCACAGCTGGGTGCTTCATGTGTTTCTGACCACATGCTGGTTTTAGAGTCCTGAAACTGCTAACTTAGCCTTTCTCCTTGCTTGCTTTCTATGAAACACTTCTTTGTAAATGTTCTGTAACCATCTTATTTCTAGACTTCTGCACACACATCTGGAAGTATAACTGCCCAGGCAGATTGTTCTTCTGGGGTATGAGTTTGTTTCATTATTTAATGCCATTGATTACATGGAATGTTTTCCTTCCGAAATCAAAACTCTTCTTCTTCTGTCAGTCTTAGTGTGCAGTACAGCTGTGTTGGGTGACACTGTTTTGATCCAGGGCTGTGGTTTTGTTCCTTGCATTGGCTTTTCTTGATGTTGTGTGGTAGCCACTCACCCAGCTACTAAGCACAGAGTTGAAGGATCACATTGCATGCATTTAACCTGTCTTTCTTTGTAAGTTAGTATGAGCCTTGGGTGGTTGGAGTAGCCGCAGGGATACCCAGCATTCTGACCTTGGTCCTTGCAGTCATCTTGGTGGTGGTCTGTGTTACCCAATGGAAGAACTACAGCTTGAATCAGGTGACTACCTTTCACTCCTGGGTGCCTAGCTATGTCCAGGCCTAGACCTCCATACCAGAAACCTTATTCAACATTCTTTGCAGCTCTCTGCAAGTTCAGCACCACATCCCTTGGCACTCAAACTGTCTCTGCTCTATCTATCGATGGCTGGACCTCAGCCTAGGAGTTAGTTTCATAAAGATAAAAGAGAAACTCATGTGAAAATACTGTGATTGTACCAAATTAAAGAGTGTTTTGGCATCCAGCTTAGAATATGTTGGATATTATCTCAGATATTATTCCCTGTGTGGTTATTTATCCCCTGAGTATGTCCTCAGTTCTGGAGCTGTTTAATAACTAACCATTTTCTCACTTCCCTGTGCTTCTTATGCAGTTGTTTGTGCATTGTAGATAGATGTTGTTTGCCACTGTTCTGTTCATTGCTTCAGATGAATCAACATCCCGATGGGCAGGAAGAACATGAATATGAATCTTCCCCTCCCAGACCTCCAAATGTAAGTCATCTCTTAACAAATTCACAACATAATGCACATAGTGCTGACCAAGTTACTAAGTGCAGGGCTGGCTTTAAGGGTAGCCCTAAACTAATACAGAGCTCATGGTGATCTCTTTCCTCATGCTTGCCTGGGGCTCCTACATGACTGCAGTTTCTGGTTGCATGTCTGTCCATTTGATGCAATCCCAAATAAGAGGCCAGCAATGGTTTGCCATTGGTTTAGAACACCTAGGCATTATAATTGTGTCCTGCATGAGGAAAAATGGAGGGTGAAGGAGGGAAGAACCCAAGATGTGAGCAAATGTGATATTTCTTCAAAATACTGCTAAACATTTCCAAAGGGAGGTGGAAATTCTTGCATGCTGTATTCTCTGCAGCACTCACAGGGTGTCTTGACTACCCTGTGACAATCATCATAGAAATTCTATTTTTCCTCTAGGACTTTTATATGACCATGGTGCAGGGGACAACAAATATATATATAAATGAAGATCAAGACAGATACTGCAAACCAGAGATCCAAACACAACCAAAGCCCATGAGGATGCAGAAACACAGAAGAGAGGCACCTGTGGTGGAATCCATTTATGAAAACCATCCATCCTGTCACTGAAGAAAACTCCACCAAATAGTGGCTGGGGCCAGAAATAACAGGCACAATCCTTCTCCTAGACACCAAGGATCACACGGTGGCAGTGAGAGTTTTCTCTTTGTGTGTACATGAAATTCTATGGAAAACAGGACAGAGACTTTGGATGGGGGAAGGACTGTTTGAAATTATGTCTCTAAGATATGGAAGCAAAATCAGATTCCCCTGAAGCACCCAGCATCTCTGGGAAAGATGTTTTTGCTGTCCCCCTAAATTAATTCATTTTAATAAAGAACATATAAGTCCTTGCAGTGATACTGATGATAGAAAAGAGCAGCCAGAGATTTTGTTGGAGTCCTTGTCACTCAGGTGCCTGAGCTCCTCACAACAGCCTGCAAAGACAGACTCTTCATTTGACAGAAGGAGTCCAGGCCATAACTGAGATGAAATGATATACCCAAGAAAACTGGAATAAAAATGCAATTCCAGCTGCAGAACTTTGCCCCCATGATCACAACTTCCCTTAGTTCTCAGCTGTTCCTTACCTGCAATGGTCTCTCACTGCACTGTTTTCTCTCTTAGACCTTGGCTTTTCATCTGGGAGGTGGAGTGAAAGTGTGATTCAGGCAAGAGACGCCATCCAAAGAAATTACTTCCTCAGCAGCCCCATCTTGACTCATGGCAGGGTGCTGAGTGGCCACAGTGACAGGTGAGGTTGTATTGGCAAATGCCTGGGAGGGAGCAGAAGGGGGAGATGGTGGGAGGAGGGCAGGGCCGAGCCATAGCGAAGGCTTCCCACTCCTAGCCTCTGGGAAGTTTGGGCCACAGAGTGCCTGAGACATGGAAGGAGCCTCCAGGAGCAGCCATAGGTCCCATCAAGAGGGTGAAGGCAGACAGAACTTGAACCTCTGAACACACTGCTTCAGGAGGGATGCTGCAGTTATACTTTGTCCAGCTGTGGGTAGCAGGATTGGCAGCCCCAAGAACAGCAGATAGAGCTACAGATAGTGCCCAGGCTGTAGGACCCTCTTCCTATCCTGCACTGCAAATCTTCCTGGTTGGTCTTGTGCTGTGACTGCCAGGGGGTCCCTGCAGGCAGCAGCAATGGGTCCAGCAGATGAAGCAGGCAGGAAGCTTGCCCCTGTAGGCACAGCCCTTCCCACAGGGTACTGGCCACAGGCACTGCAGACCTACTCTGGAGTGGAGCGGCAGATGTAGGTGCCAACCTAACCCAAAGAATATAACAGCTCAAATCTTTTTAAACAGATTTTTCTTTATTGGGTCATTAACAAAGACACATACAGTGATATCAACCTGCAAAGCATGCTGCTTTTTGAGGGGGACCCTTGCTGAAGGAGAAACATGTCATGGGCAGTCACGAGAGCTGTTTGTGAGAAAATCAGCTGTTTGATGCAGCCACTGCACTCAATGAGCCCATGGACAGAGTATCAGTGCAACAGGCTGCAATGATGCCCAGGGCCTCCCTGAGATGGAGCAGTTCTGGGAGGCTTTGAAGGTGTCTACTCTGTGTATGTACCTGTGTTTGGGCTGCCTTCTTGGAAGCCTTGGAAAGGTAGGCCAATGCTCCTGCCATTGTTTTTATTAAGGGACATGTGTCCTGGTTTCAGCTGGGATAGAATTAATTTTCTACCTAGGAGAAGGAGTGATCAGGTTCAGGACACTGCAGAGAATGGTTTTGTGCTTTTCAGCGGCGGATAGCACAGAGCTCATAGGCAGGAGGTACATTGCCTGTCCCACTCAGAGCTGGGGTTACGTTGATTTCCTGGGGGTTGACAGTAGGCTTCAAGGTAAAGTTCTGCAAAACGGTGGTTATGAATAAGAATAACTCCATGCGTGCCAGGCCCTCTCCAGGGCATATGCGCTTCCCTGAAAGTGAAAACAGCAAATAGCACTCTGCCGACTAGACAGGAGTTTGTACTAAGCAGACGCATTGCACAGCTTGATTTACCAGATACAGCCACAGCAGTAAGATGACCACTAGGATTACTGAGGACATTTGCAAGAGAAGAGTTTGTTGAAGAAAGACTCTTGGCAGTTTGATTGGGTATGTGAAGGAAGAACAGTAGTAGGAAAAGTCTTAAATGTGGAGAGGGCATCACAGGAAGCAAGATGAGAGAAAGCAAGGTGACATAAAATATGGGTGAGAAAGCAGAGGGTAGGGGCTGTTGGTAGGAGAGTACTTAAGAGGTGCTGGGGAAAAGTGGAGCTACCACAGAAAGACAGGTTGGTTAAGGATGGCTGATGGTTGTGTAGGAAGGTGACAGGTATTTTAGAAAGTGTCAGTGAGTCCCGCTCATATCATTATATTGACAACTCCTAGTAGGAGGTTTGAGAAGCCCCAAACAAGATGGGAAATGCAGCTGAGGAGGATAGCAATAAGGAGGAGTTATCCAAAGAGCAGTGAGACCCAAGGAAGCACCAATGGGACCATGCTAGGAAGAGGGAGTGTGTGTTATCGGGAAAGACAGGATGGTTTCTAGAGCAGGAAGTCAACAGAGAGAGGAAGAGAGAAAGCCTGTGCTTTACCTGCTGAGAAGGGCATGAAGAACTCGCTCTTCCTAAAGGTGCCATCTGCATTCAAGAAATGTCCAGGATTGAACTCATTTGGATTTGGAAACTCTTTACTGTCATGGAGGACAGAATTGAGGATGGGAAAAATCGTAGTGCCCTGAGGTAACACAAGAAGAGCAGAACATGAAAGGGAGTCCAGTTGGATCATTTAATCTGACTGCCTGCCAAGTGAAGACTAAGCTTCCCAGCACAGCCCTACCCATGTTTCATTTCCCTTCAGGGGCCCTTCCTTTGAAGAGGCAGCTTTAGGGAGACCCTGCTAGGTGTCAGGACAGGGACAGTTGGCTTCTCTTCCTGAGCACTTCCTCTCCCTTTCACATCATTTATCCTCACTCTGCTCTAGTCATCTGGGGACGCCTCACCTAATTCTTCTTCTTAGTGTCTCACTATAATGAGCTTGTAGATGCATCATGTTCCTTCTTTCCTGCAAGATCCCAAAAGCAAAAGCACACAAGGTTGTGGAAATAAAGCACTGTTGCACTCTCCTGACATATTTCTCCTGACAGGATCCTCTTCTTTCTCTCTTCCAGACCATTTGTGGGGTTTTTCTGTGAATCATGGGCAGGGAGATATAAATAATCGAGCAGTGATGACACAAGAGGTGGAAGTTAAGCAGATCCCTGGGTCCTGCCTTTTGATTTTACAAGATAGCTGAAAATCAAGATGTCAACAGCCATGTGCTACTGTTTCCCATGGCCACCCAGAAGAGCAATGAGCATTGCTGTAGATGGCCAGGCCAGGTCATGGGTTGCTCTAGCCCTGCCTCTGGCAGTGGCCAGCAGTGACTGCCTCAAGAAATGTGTAAGAACAGGGCAAACAGGTTTTTCTTGTTCCCTTGAATACCAAGATAGCCTCCAGCACTTTGTGGCTGAGGGGCTTTCTGTGCTCAGCAGCTACCATCTGACTTTGCAGTCTCTCCCAGAGGGTGGTGAGCAGTTCCACAGCTTTGCTGCCTTTTGTGTGAGAAGTCACTGCTCTGTGTTTTTTGTGAACCCACTGTATTTCTACAGGGAGGTAAAGCTGCAGAGCAAGTGAGCAAAAGTGTTGGGCAGAGCTGCTTTTCCACTCTTTGCCTACTAACCTTTGGAATGATGTACTCTCTGAAGCGTGTGTCTTTAGCCACAGTGTGAGGGAGACCTATGGGGAGGAGGGAGATGAAGCGCTGGATTTCATGGACCACTGCATCTGTGTAGGGCATTTGGGTCCTGTCAGCCACACAAGGTCTTCGTGATCGTCCTACTACCTGGTCAATCTCTTCTTGAACTTTCTCTGTCATGAGAGGCACAAACCACAAAATGGGTGAAGAAAAGCAAACCTACCTAAACAGGTTGCCCTAAGCTGTCCAAAGATCACAGGTGACAGGAGCAGTGATGCTGGTTTTGGTGTCAACTAGAACACAGCTCCGCTGCAGCCCATGCAAAGAATGTCTTCCTAGTGACTTGGTTAAATAGGAGTACTGGGAAACAAAGATGTGGACACAGCCAAGTCCCTGGCTGTGAGGAGAGCATAGCTGATGATGATGCCAGTGAAGCTGAGGGATCTCTAATGACCACCTGGGGAATGATGGTGCAGGGACTTTGCCCATTTGGATAAAATATGAGCAAGGAAGGAGAACGTATGGTGTTAGACACGTGCTCAGCCCAGATGAACAGCTAAAAGGGAAGAGGTCACAAACTGGTACCTTGTATCTTCGGGTGTTTAAGAAGCAGCAGAAACCCGTATCTTAGGGTGGTGCTAGTTGTCTCTGTTCCAGCAGTGAACAAGTCGAAGGTGGTGGTTATCAGATTCTTCATGTGGAAATTGGAATTGGGACAGTCTTTCTCCTAGAGAAAAAGCTCGGATGTTTCTCCAGCTTAGATAAGAAAAGTGGCCCTCTCTTGTGTCATCCCAAGCCTGCCTTTTTACCCAGAGCTGTTGCATTTCTCTACTAAGGTGCAGCAGCCATCTAAAGCATTATAATGCTATTTTTGTGAAGTAAGCTCAACCCCACAGCAGTCTTCCTTCAAGCTGTTGACCAAATCCTATGTAGCTGCCTGTTTGCCCTTGCTATGCCAGCTGCTAGTTGGCTAATTTCTAGTGAAAGAACTTCAAGACCAGACTGCAAATGTCCCTGTGTTTCAGTGAGAGCAGATGAAGGACTTGCTGTCCAAGCAGCTACAAGTAGTGGCTGGTGAGTGTGTAGACCCAGAGCTATAAGCTCTAGCAGAGGTAGTATCTGAGGTTGAGTGTCTTCCCACAGCACAGTGCAGCTGTCTGGGAAGGGGTCATCCTATTGCCTGTGTTAGGAGTGGGAAGGGGTCCAGTGTAAGTGTGTTTGGGGCTGAGCTGGGACTCTATGCTGTCTCCTTACCTCCTGCATTTTCTTGAGGAAGAGGTCGATGAAATCCTGAGGGGAAGTGGGATCTAGGGAGGCTTGGTGTATTTTCACTTCCTCTGACACAAATTGTTTTAGAGAATCAAATTCTTTGAATATGTTGTTGTGAGGGCCAGGCAAGTAAACCAAAATGTTTGAGAACATCTGGTAGAGCTGGAAAGAAACAAACAGGAAGGTCCATAGCACAGCCATTGCCCTTTTCTTTGATATTAGCAAAAAGCCTAGGAAGGCCACAACCCTCTCAACTGTGCCAAGCAGAAAGCTTGGCACAAGTATGAGGCTGGGCACAAGTGTGAAGCACAAGTATCAGGCTGGGCAGTCTGACAGCGTGGTAGGGTCTTGCTTAGTAGTAGTAGAAATCTCAAAGGTGAAAAAGAAGGATGTTCAGGACTAGGGGGAAGCTGCACTTAGCTGGCAAAGCCAACTCCATTGGTGAGGGTGCTTCTTGCTCTTGAATGAGTTCTCTCTTGTGCAGCAGAGCATTGATGGGGCCCTAGTTAGAAGGCTGAAATGCAACTTCATTGGGAGGGAGGCCTCCTGCTCCCCTGGGAGAATATTGACACTGTGAAATGGCTACTGAATGTACCTGTCCCCAGCGAGAATTCATCATCTGAAAGATGTTGTTCATGTTGCTCATCAGGGCCAGGAACTTCTTGTCTTTATAGTCATATCGTTTCCCAAAGACGATGGAGCATATGACATTGGAGACAGCACAGCTCAGGATAAAGGTTGGGTCAAAAGGTGTTCCTGTGATTTCAGATAAGTTACAAACCATAAAAAAAAACCCCAAAACTATGGCTACTTATGGCTACTGTGGGTTAACTGAGCTCTGGTATCAGAGGAAACATCAGATCACAGTCTCTCAACGACACAGAAGGGTCTTCCAAAAAGAACAGTACATGATTATGGAATTATTTACTGCTTTGTAATGGGGCATAGCTGGTGCACGGACTAGACACATGGGAACTTCAACTCTATGCTAAAAAGATGGGTCCCTTAATACAGTCTTCTTTTTTTGCAAACATAAGCTGTATTAAAAATGGACCATACCCTTTGTTTTGTCAATCTCTTCCAGAAAGCACTCAGTTTCCTCCTGGATTCTTTCTTCAATGCTCCTCTTCCCCATTCCAAAGTTGCGCAGAGCACTGAGAGCAAACCGCCGGACTTGCAACCACTCCTCATTGTTGCTAAAAACAATCCCTGCAGAGGAAGAAGGAAGAGGAAAGACCTGACTTGGGCATGCTATGTGTGAGATGAAGAGGTTCATAGTGACAGTGAATCCTGTCCCTGTGACAGCATTGACATGGCGGTATTAGTACTGTGGTTTGGAGAAAATCTCTGGAGGTTCTGTAGCCCAACTGCCTGCTTTTGGCTTTTTCCAGCACATACCCAGCCTCCCTGTGAACAAAAAATTCATTGCTCATATCCACATGTGATTTCCCTTGCTGCAACTGGTGGCTGCTGCTGCTTGCCCTTTCACTGGCCATCGCTGGTATCAATCCGGTTTCATTTCTCTGCTATCCTCATTAGGTCACGTAAGCCAACGATCACAGCCCACTCTGCCTTCCCTTCTCCAGGTGGGAACCCATCCACTTCCCACAGTCTTCCCTTATGTATAATACATTCCAGCTCTGCCGAATGCATACTCAGCCCTTCCCTTCTCCTCAGATGGAGCTTGATCAGCAAACATACCTAATCCATTGTTAGCCCTGTCTCCTATTGGCATGAGTCCTCTGCCAGCAAACTCATCCGCACGATCAACCAAGGCTTCTTTCACCACATCATGTCCATGCAGGACCACCACAGGGTCAGAGCCCAGGTGCACTGTGAAAACTGGTCCATACTTTTCGCTGAGCTGTCAAAATGCAAAAGAGAATGAGCAGATGGGGGGAGGATTTGAAAAGTGGCCTTGCTGCTGCATCCTACTGCAGGTAGTGCAGCCTCACAGACTAGCAGTGTCGAGATTGGTCCTGTTATGATAAATCTGGGTGTGGAGAGGGTTTCCAGCTATCAGGGCCTGAACAATGGCAACAGCAGTGAGGGGAGAAGCTGAGATCCCTATCACTTTTCTGCTCCTCTAGGCTTGCCACTCATCAAGCTAGAGCCACATGTTGTCCCCATGCACAGGTATTACACATTTCTCAACCATAGAATAAAGTAAGAGAGAATAATGTAAGAGAGAAGAAAGTAGCTTTACCTTCTGGAGGGTTTTAGCCATATTCTTTGGTTTCACCTGCAGCACATTACCTAGGATGGGAAGGGGAATTGGTCCTGGGGGCATCTTCCCCTTTCCATACTTCCCTCTCCATGCTGCAACAGAAAGCAGGCAAGCAATGCAAATTAGAAGGACAATAGTGGCTGCTCCCAGGAGCTCCATTTGCTTCTGCAGCTCAGGAGGGAGTGACTCTGGCTGTTGGAGCCCAAATTTATATACAGAAAGGCTGTGTTAGTTCAATAGCAGGTTTTTGATTACGTGGCTTTGTCAACACTACTAGTCAATAATTTGTTAGACTGCCCTGTATTATGAAACTAGGATTTCTTTTGGTGCTAGCTGGTCATTGAAAACATACCTTATCTCAAATAACTGCAGCAGCCAAGAGTGGTTAAGAAACTTGTAATGTGCTGATAAAACTTGTTTTGTTTTATCTAAAGTTTATCATTAATGAGGTCATGCTAGGGGTGCACTTTTCTACTGGGGTTCTCCCATAAATTCACTGTTGTGAGAACATCTTCCAGGTTCTTCAATGCCATTTGGATTTTCTATTATTTGGTATTGACTGTACAAGCTCTCAGTGGCGTAAGCCATCCCTGCTTGTTCCTGAAGTCTTCCTGACATTATCAGTAGAGTTTGTGCTTCATGCAATAAGACAAAGAACATATTTACATGTTCTCAGTGCCCAGCAATCGTCTTGATCTCTCTCCCTAGGGTTGTCTGGCCTCACAAGAGATGAAAGTAAAAAAATATCCATCTAGCAAGGGCAGAAAGGCCTCCAGACATCATAACAGACAAGAAAGGATTTGCTGAGAGAGATAAGCACATAAGAAAAGGGGACTAGACCTCTTCAAGGTCTCCTAGAGGAGAGAAAGACTGAGATAAGCAGGTAGAGAAAAGAGAAATCAACAACTTGAGAGCACCTTTAGGGAATGATTTCCCAAGCTGAGACAAAGCTGCACATATGAGAGGCTGGACATAAGTTAGTGCAACCTGGCAACTAGTCCTTACACTTGCACTGGCCAAAGAAGCTCACCTAGCCTACTGCTGGAAGCTGGCCCACCCAAGTTCGTGTTTTATTGATGTCTTGACTCTAGTATGAGGAACTGCTTCCCTGGAAGGGCCAGAGGTGCTCTGGGAGGCTAAACAGCATGGCTGGTATGTTGCAAGGACTTCAAAAAGAGCTGGGGGCTTCATGACAAAGATTACTCCAGGGCCAGTGTACTTGCAAGGTCTCAACAGCAGTGGCAATGGCAGGTAGAAAGGACCCTTAGGGCTGTGGCACTGACTGTGCTCAGCTTGCTTAGTCTGGCTATATCCCTCTGTGTCTCCTGAGCTGTGACACTTCTGCAGGCAGATAGACCTCATCTAACTGAGCTGGTGTTGCAAGTACCTAGGATGAGGAACTTGGTGGGAATTAGTGAGGGGCCTAGTGTGCTGGGTGTGCTGTGCAGCAGTGTGTTAACGTGAGTTTCCCTTTCACTCAGAGATCCTAGTGAAGGTCTCCATCCAAGGCCAGGTTTAATGGGTCTTTGAGCAACCTGGTCTAATGGAAGGTGCTCCTGCCCATGGCAGAGGGTTGGAACTAGATGAACTTTAAGGTACCTTCCAAACCAAACCATGCTATGATTCTATGATCCCTTGCAAAAATTTCTGTGGCTTCTACATGTCATCCTTGTGCATCCTTATGTCATCCTTAAGTCATCCTTGTTCATCCTTATGTCATCCTTAAGTCATCCTTGTTCATCCTTATGTCATCCTTAAGTCATCCTTGTTCTCTCTCACAGGCACAATAATTGCTAGTTGGTATTTTAAAATCTCATTTTACTTCTTAAAGATCCATATTTGCTACTTCAGTGGAAAATCTGAACTGCTAACAAGTTTGGGCTAGTTGCTGAGCTGGCCTGAACTCCTGCATCAGCTCAGATGTTGCCAAAGAAGTTCATGGAAGTTCATGTAGTTCTATGGCCTTTGATCTGGTGAAAGTGGAGTTCATGCGAGTTTGTACTGCTATATGAGGTACCTCTGCTGCTAGAGTTCATGAGCTACCTCTGCTGCTAGAGTTCATGAGCTACCTCTGCTGCTAGAGTTCATGAGCTTACCATGTTCGCTGTAAAATTCCCTCTATCCTGGGGACAAGGGGTCACTTCTCAGCTCTGTCTCACAGTTTGCAACATACTTTGGGCAAAAGCCCTGGAGCAAGGAATACTTTCAAAATTTCGCATTTTTATCAGGATAAAATCATTATATTCCAAATATTCCCACCACCCTGCAGACACTCTGGGGGATTTACAAGGGGGGAACCCATAAGACTAGTTATTCAAATCTTTCACTGTGGGAAAGTGTGGACCTTTTCATATCACAGTAGTGCCCAAGGGTTTCTGAGTGCTCACTTCTGTTTGCAGACACTAAGAGTAGAAAGGGCTGGTCTGTCCTCTCCATCCATGTAAAAGTCCAGGAAGGTAAGGTTGAAATCCTCTCCTCTCCATCCTCCCCAGGAACTTTTGTTTTAAGTTCATTGGAAGCACGTACTAAGGATCATCAAAGAAAAGGCTACCAGTGTTGTAGCTTTGCCTCTTTTTTAATAAAATAAAGCACAAGCTTGAGAAAACCCTGCCATCACTATGTAGACTCTCCTGCAGGTTTCCTGCCTGTGCCTTCTCATTATGGACCTCAGTTCAGAAGGTGGCACTGTGAGATGCCACGTCTACCAGAACCCTTGTACCTGGAATGCTTGGTGCAGATATCCCTGTTGTCCGCGAATGCTGTTTGGATTCTGTGGAGGATTATTTTGGCTGAATCACTCCTTCATGCACCTCCATTTTGTACCATGTGTGAGTACTGTCCATACCATGTACAGGCCAGACACACAGTGGTCTTGTCGGAGGCTGTCCTTCAACACACAGGGCATTTTTTATTCCTTTTCCCAACACTTCTTGGTGGTGGTGTTAAATACCAAGTTTCCTTCCAAAAGGTCTCTAGAGCCAGGGCAACTCCCACACTGCCACTATATGTGCCCCATCTCCCAGGCTCAAAATCATTAGGAGGAGAGATTTGCCTGATGGACTTCCCAGAACAATTTTAGCTTGCTGGAGTCACGATCACCTTAAGACTAGTGGCCTACAGTGATGCTTGCCTCACCTGCCCTCATCCTTTACATGTCCTGTTTGTGGTGGTCTTCGATGATAGCTAAATCAGTGCTTACAGCTGGGCCATTATATTGTGTGGGAACTACCAAGTAGATGAGGAAGAGATTGGAGAGACCTGCCTGTTTCCTGTCAGCCAGGTTGCTTTCCACTTCCTATAACAACTTCCAAACAAAGCATTTCATTTCCATGAATTTCAGGTTCATTTCACTTGCCTCCCATCTCTACATCATCCAATATGGCTTTCAAATGTGTGTATAGAAATTAGGAAACGGTGCTTAGTTGAAACTGTTTTTAGCACAGATATTGCTTGGTGGATCTACAGCACTCCCAGTGTTGATTCACATAGAGTTACTCTTTAAGTATGTGTAAATGTTTTTCCTGTCAGCATAAGCAAAGTATTGATGGGTTAAAGTGTAAGGAAACTATCTATAGCTCCAAAGTACTTTGTTTATTTGTTATAGTTAACCCAATTATCAGTAGGTATTGCAGTCAAATGAAGCATTCAGCAATCATACAGTAGCTCTGAGGTGAGGCAGGATGACTTGCAGCAATGCTCAGCTTCTACAGAGGTGAAGTCTCCCTCCCTGACAAAGTCCAAACGTTTTTCCTAGGTGCCTCTCCACCATGGCTGCTCAGTGCCCTGGCAGGGCACAGGCAGGAGCACATCTGGTTCATGAGCACTAGTCAAACAGCAGTGCTACAGACAGCCTTTTGAGGTCCCTTTTTACCAGTCTCTGAGCTGCAGAGCAGCTGAAAGGTCTTGTTCTTTGTGGAATAACCTTTCTGGCTGGTGCATGAAATAAGCAGTGCTTAGGGTAGGCACAGTGATGTTCTTCACCTAGATGGAATCACGGCATCCTGTACAGCTGTACAGGAAAGATGGGCTGTGGTCTAAGGTGGAAGAGCAGAGGAAACACTTCCCTTAGACTCAGTTACTACCCATGCCTGCTGATGAGGGCTGGCTGGAGAGGCAAACATGCTGCCTGCTGCATGGTGCTGTGCAAACATCAAGGAGCAGGAGGGTCTGCTGAGAGCAGAAGTGTGGTTGGATGCCAATGGAAGTACATTATTAAGGGTCAAGATTAGAAATCCTAGGCATCTAACCCGCACACTGCTCTGGAATGTGCGTGATGATCTAGCCGAAAAGGGATAAGCAGATTACAAAAGAACATGAGAGCACAGGCTAGGCCAGTGCTCCTACTGCGAAAAGTAGGGCACAAAAAAGCATGCAAAAAGTCTGTGTGCATCACCCCTACAGCAATGTAAAGACATGCACACCTCCATTGCATGAATGCAGAAACATCAGTATGGAAGATGGACAATAAGGTCTTTACTCTGTGTGGTTGCTGTAGCCTGATGTGTGGCATGGGAGAAGGCTCTAAATGAGACACATTGCAGTTACAGCAGGCAATGGCTGTTGGCAGGAAGTCTTTTCTCTGGGGTCACGGAGGCCCCCATTGTCTGTATTTCAGACCCATCAGGGCTCCTCCTGTCAGCTTGTGGGGGTCCCACACAGCAGATGGCCCTGCTACCTTGAAACCAGGCCTGGGAAGAGCCTTGCTGCTATCCCACACAACCACACTACAATTGCAGGTGTAGTCCACAGCCAGGAGTGCTTAAGGGGAATCACCTCCTTTTAGGTGTGCAAAATCTCCTAAGCCTCATAGTTTTCCACAGATTTCACATGGAGGGCTGTTTCTGTGTTTATATGTCAGCACCCTGTGTCTGGCATTTGAAGCAGTGGCACCTTTAAAAGAGCATTGTCATTCAGCTTCTTGCACTCTTGCGATGTAATGAGCACTCAGAGCAGCAGCAGGCTACACAGGGACAAGCAGGCAGATGTCCTGGATGAGCCAGTGGTGAGAAGAACTCAGGGTCAGAAAAAAGGGTTTGAAGACCCTCCTGGAGCTCTACAGTAAATTGCACAGATGAGCTTCTCTTAGCTTAGCGAGATGAATACAAACACATCTCCTGACATAAGCTCAGTTCCTGCCCTGTGGTTTTCTTCAAAGGGTGCAAATAGATTGTGGTGGGTTCAGAGTCAGGTGAGGGCAATGGAAGGTGTTAAATTGTTGGTCTGGGTCCACCTGGACACTTAATGAATTTCTGATCCCAGCTGGCTCCAACGTATAAAAGGCTAGGCTAAGAGCAGCTGCTTTATAGTCCTTATCAAAAAAAGCAGGATGGGTGTTGTGGGGCAATCTGGGACTGCATTTGGAGCTATGCTCTTCTTGGGGTTTCTTGGTCTCCTGGCTTTGGTTATGGGTACTCAGGGTAGTGTTTTTTCTGATCCTAGCCTGCTGGCTTGTGGTCAAGAAAGCATGCAGCTCACCTTATCTCCAGGCAGAGAAGGGAATGCTACATTTGTGTTGACTGCTTGGGGTAAGTGAGGATTCTGTCAAGAGGCTTTCTTACTGCTGTGTCTTTGTACAGTGCATAGGTATGCCTGGATTGATGAGAAAGAGGAAGGTTTTAATGTGAAGTGTTGGCTAGCAGCTTCAATGCATCTTGTGTAGCTAGGGGCTCTTAGATGACCCACCAGTCAAGCGCTGTGGTGGAGTGCTGTGCTTGGCTCTAGACAGTCTTGGCTGCTGGGCTTTCCCAAATATCTCTACTGATTCAGATCCTAATAGGGTTTTATTTCCTATGGAAAAATAGGATTGTTGTGGACCCTACATTCAATGCAGGATTCTGAAGCCTCTGCTGCTGTCTTCTCTCTCCCTAGATATTGAAGGGAAGGCACATGCTTTGCAGAATGACTCAGAGTGTGGGCTCTTGGTATTTGGGACTTCAAATGGCTCCAGGACAGTAATGATCTCCTATGCTGGCTGTTATGTCTTTGAATGGGTAAGCGACCTCATGAGTTCTGCTGGCACTGTGACTACTGCTGCTCTGGCTGCCCTGACTGGTGTGGCTCTCCTGCAGGATGGCAATTACCTCATGCTTGTTGGGCTTGAAGAAACTGATGCTGCTGGACAAAAAGTTCTTCATGAAGAGAAGCTGCTCAGGTGCCCTGTGGACCTTCCTGGTAAGCTTCTGACGGCCCCTTGGGAGACTCTGCTTGTATCTCTGGCAGTAGCATGCCCTTCCTTTCAGGTGGACATTCCTAGTTAGTTAGTGGGTTGGGAAAGGAGACTTTCTGTTGGGCAGAAGACTCCTTGAAGAGTGATTTGGACACAGAAGTGACTAGCTTGCTGGGGACTTGTGACCCCTTTGTCGGGTTAGCAGGTGAATGTTCCTTGTGTTTCCTAGCCATAGCCTGAGTGTAAGTCCCTGCAAACTCAGGGACTGAGACAGAGACTAAATACAATGATTTTCCTATCTACCAGAGCTGATCCAGAACACTTTATCTTGACAGATGCCATGCAGTCCAGTCTCCTTTACAGGGCCCCAGGGAAATATAGGTCTTTTTCTGAGCAGGCTTCCATGCCAGCTCCAGACATGTGTTTGACCCTCATCAGAGTCCAGCTTCCTTGGACTTGTATGCTGTGTTATCATGACACCTTCCACCAGTGTCCTCTGTGTCTTTGTCCCTCACTCCTGAGCTGTAGCTACAAACTCCTGCTGTTTCTTCCAGCTCTGGATGCTCCAAGCAGCAGCGTCTGCTCTACTGTCTTCAGCCAAGACCGACTGCTGTGTGCCTCCTTGCCTATCAGTCAAGGAGACTGTGAAGCACGAGGCTGCTGCTATGACCCTAGGGATAGGGTGATGACTTGTTACTTTGGTAACACAGGTTAGTGTGAAAAACTGCTCCCCCCTCCTGCTGGGGGAGCTGCAGCTGGGATTCCTCACTTTCCTGGTAGAGCAGGATTAGTGTGTACCAGTTCTGCAGGTGGTTTAGGGCTACATTTTTGGCTATAAAGAATACTCAGTCCTATTGAAGCATCCAGCTCTTTCATGTGTGTTGTAACATAGCCTGGCTTATGGCCAGGATTGGTGTTAGTCTTGGAGCTGGTTACACTTGCCTTGCTGTACTTTGCACTTACTTTTGGGGGTGACAGGCAGGAGAATTCACAGGACTTGCTGGTCTTGTCCTTGCTGTGATGCTTGACCCTCCTTTCCATCCCTCTTCTCCCTGACCTCAAGACTGGTTTTATCTTTTCCTCCAGTGACAGCTCATTGCACACCAGATGGCTATTTTTCCATTGCTGTCTCTCGGGATGTGACCCTGCCACCTGTTATCCTGGACTCTGTGCAACTGGCCAGTGGTCACAGTACTGGCTGTGTCCCTGTTGTGAAAAACAATGCATTTGTTGTGTACCACTTCCCACTCCCTGCCTGTGGCACCACTTTTCAGGTAAGAGCTAGAGCTATCACCAGGCTGGAATAGCAGGAGCTTGCAGACCTGGAACAACCTGATGTGGCTTTATCTACTTAGTGGCAACTTGCAGACTTCCAGAGGCCAAATGCTGTTCTTCAGCCCAGCCTTAATCCAGCTTGACTTTACTGCAGTGACAGTGGCTGGTCTCTCCTTCCAGGTGACTGGAGACCAGGTCATATATGAGAATGAGTTGGTGGCATCCAGGGATGTGAAGACTGGGAGGCTTGGCTCTGTCACTAGGGATAGCACTTTCAGGTAATACTCTGGGACTTGCATTGCTGGATGCCATTGTGTTCAATGTCACTAGAGAAATTTCTACTTGTCTTTAGCTCTGAATTCACAACAGGGCAGTAGAGTAGGCTATGGTCTGGTATGTCTCTAGTTGGTAAGAATAAAGCTGGTGCTGATCAGTGAAGCTCTGCAGGCTCAAATCTGAACTCTGAAAAGAATTTCAAGCATGTGTTAAAAGGAAATGTGGGATGAAAGACTGGGGATATGACTTAATTAATTAAAGCAGCTATTTCTTTGCCATCTTGGAGAAAGGAGCTATCAGAATGACCTTTATCTGATTCATTTGCGGCTTTCCTGTCCCACCAGGTTACATGTCCGCTGTAGTTACTCCACTATTGGGAGCTCCATTCCCTTGAGTGTTCAGGTCTTCACATTGCCACCACTCCCTGCTGTGTCCCAGCCAGGACCTCTGTCCTTGGAGCTGCGTGTTGCCTCAGGTAGGATAGATTTGAAGGACTTGCTCAAGCCTCCTGGTGCAGAGCTCTGATTTCTGCTGAGAAATAAAGGAGTATTTGGTGGGTGAATCTGGCCCTGTTTCTTCCCTGCCTTGGCGGGAACTTACTGCCATGGCTATAAAGGATGCCTTCAGGCGCTCTCTTCCTGTTTGTTTCTGCTCTAAAATGGCTGTTGGTTTTCTTCTATCCCAGATGGAAGCTATACTTCCTACTATACTGACAATGACTATCCTGTTGTGAAGACTCTGAGAGATCCTGTTTATGCAGAAGTCAAGATTCTTCAGAGAACAGACCCAGACCTGATTTTGGTCCTGCACCACTGCTGGGCCACACCAAGTGTCAATCCCCAGCAGCAGCTGCAGTGGCCTGTTTTGGTGGATGGGTAAGTGACTTGTAAATAGGGTCAGGTGAATGACTTCAGCTTTTTTTACTGCCGGCTTCTTCTCAGGTGCCCTTATGCAGGGGACAACTATCAGACACACCTGGTGCCCCTGAGCCTTGCCTCGGGACTGCTGTTCCCTTCTCATTATCAGCGTTTCACTCTCTACACATTCACCTTTGTGGACTCCACTTCTCAAGAGATGCTCTCTGGGCTGGTAAGATCCTGTCCTGGCTGCCTGGCTTCCTGTTGAAGACAAGTAACATGTGAGGAATAAGAACTACTTTATAACTATGAGTCTTTTGGCCTTCTTGGGAGGAGTGGGCCAAAAGATTAAGAAAATCTCCTCCTGAAGCAGGAGAGGAGAGGTTGATGCAAGAAACTTAATTTCCTGAGATTAATGTGGTAGAGGTAAGGTGCATCACTAGCGGGATGTGCCAGAAAATGGGCTGAAAAGGTAGGTCTGCTTAAGGAAAGGCTAGCTTGCTGCCTAAGCTGTTCTGTTGAACTAGCTTAGGGTGTGTGCTTCAGCCGTGCTAAACTTCCTGAAAACTGAAGTGTAGTGGTGCTTGGGCAGATGTGCCTCAAGTGTCAGAAGTGCTATAATGCCAGATCTGGGTTTGAACGTGTATAGTAAAGGTACTGAGGTTGCCCTTCAGCAAGCAGCAGAGGGCTCCAAGGCTACACAGAGCCTGTATGCGCAGCAAGCAGAAGCAATTTTTCTGCTTTCTCTTCTGTAGCCAAGTGCACTGGGTCTGGGCGGAATGGCGTTAACTTTCTTCATAGCAACACATAGGGGGCTCTTGCCCTCAGAAGCAGTTCTGTGTTTTTTTGGTTTTGTGGTTTGTGTTTGTTTGTTTTGGTTTGTGTTTGGTTTTTTTGTTTGTTTTTAATTTGCGGCTAAAACTGTGTTAATGGCTAGAACATTGTGTTAATTACTGAATAGCACTTGCACAGCATCAAGGCTTGTTCTTTTAGCTCTGCTGTCCAAGCAACATGTCTTAACCCCACGTGAGTAGGGGTAGGGTAGGCTAGAAGCTGGAAGAAGTACAGTTGGGAGAGCTGACCCCATTGGTCAAATGGATATTCCATCCTTTATCATGTCATTCTCTACAATAAACACTGGAGGGTTTTGTCTTCCAATGTAGCTGCTACTCAGACTGGCTGGGCATTAGTCTGCTTATGGAAGTGGGGTAGGTGATTTGCCTTTGCATCACTTGTGCTTTTGTTACTTCCTCTTCCCTTCTCCTTCTCTTATTAACCTGTCTTTATCTCTTGAGCCATGTTTTTGCTTGATTTTGCTTTAATAGTCTTTTCCCACCCAGCTGAGACATAGGGTAGGGGGAGTGAGGCTGTGTGGGTGCTTAACTGCTGACTAGGCTCAATGCACCAAACTAGGGTATGAATTGTCTATGGATACTAGCTGAGTGTTTTCAGGCTGCGTCCATTCTTTCTAGGTGTACCTGCACTGCAGTGCTTCAGTGTGCCACAGATCTGTACAGGAGTCCTGCAATACCGCTTGTCCTGCTACAGCCAGTAAGTGTCCTAACCCTCCTGCTTCCCATCCAAAGGGGCAACAAGCGTCTAACCTCTAAGCTGGGGTGTAGGACACATAGCATATGGATTAGTTATCTTGAGCCATGGACAGCCTGAAAGGCATTTCTTACTACTTTCTACTGAGGAGGTCTTCAGAGGCTCTTAATTCTGTATTGACTTGCATGAAATCTTGGCTTTCAGAGCTTCTCATAGGTTGAGAAGCTGACCTTCAGGGCTACGTGTCTTCTCACATAAAACCCCTTCATATTGCTCTGTAGGGGATAAAAGGAGTGTTGAGCATCGTCTTGAGGATGGTGCCTCCCATGTCTGCAGCAAAGGCCCTGTGATTTTCCTCCAAGATGAGCTAAGATGGGACACAGCCAAGGATGGCCTTGGTAAGTGCGCCAGCCCAACATGACCCCCTGGGGAAGGTCCTGCTCTAAGTCTTTCCCACAGAAAGTCTGAGCCTCTGAGGCATCCCTGTGCCTCTCTGGGAGAGTGTTAACTGGAACATCTCTCTCCTCACAGGAGCAGATGTGAATGCTGCAGCCCCCTGGGCTCTGGGATTTGCTGCTGCAGCAACTGGGGCAGCTCTGTGCACAGTGTTTGTGGCTGCTGTGCTGTGGTGCAGGATGGGGTCCGTAATGCGTGAAATCAGTATATTGCAATAAAGCAGTTGTAAAACCCACTTGGTCTGTGGGGCTTCTTCTCCCTGGCCCAGAGCCACATACAGGAGAGTGTCCTGAGGACCCTGGCTGAAAGCCTCTGCTTGCAAGACAAAAACTCTTCTGATGGCTGAGAACTTTCCAAATGCTGTTTCTCTGAATCAGTCTCACTTCCTGGTTCTTTATTGTGCTCTGGGGCTAGTGTTGACTGCTGCTAAGAGGGAGCCTTTTTAATGACTAGGGCAGCTACAAAGCTGCAGACTGAGACAGAGGAGTGATGCTGGATGGTGTCTGCATTTGTGTCAGTGGCTAAGGTGGTCTCCCAAAGTCCTTGCCTTGGCTCCTCTGAAGCACTGTGTAGAAGTGCAACAAAACTAACCCAAAGCAAAACTTGCAGCTGCTTCTCCTTTGGGGATGCAGAGCTGGTATTTAACTGTGCAGAGGAGCTGGGAATTGCCTGCTTGTCCCTGAGCTCACTAGGTAAGGCAGGGTTGTGCTCATATCATGTGAGACATGGAAGCAGGAATGGCAAAGCACTATACAAAGGGACCTTCCTAATGATCCTATATGGGAACCTACCTCTCTCTGGAAACAAAAAAGGGCAGGTGGGACTTTTTGGAGTATGAGAGCAGGGAAACTTCATTCCAACTGGAAAAAATATCAAAGGGCCTAGGTCATTTGAACTTCAGGAAAAAATTCAAACTTGAAGTTTAATTTTAAACTTCAATGTGAAAGCAGATGGTTAAGTCTTCAAAGCTCTTGGTTTAAAGCTAATTTGACACCACTGCTGGCATAACAGTGCTGTTTTGAGATGAGAAAGCTTGCTGTTCTGAGCATCAGGAGCAGTTCAGTGCGGTGATGTCAATCACAGCAGCTGAGCAGGGTCATTTGCGGCTTCCTGAGGTCCTGGACAAAGACAGTCCAGCAAATATCTCCAGATGGTGGAGCAGGAAAGGGGGTCCACCACTCTACTTCCTGCCCAAGCTGGAGGAGCTCTGGTGCTTACACCTACATTGAGGTCCCCTTACAGCTGATGGAGTAGTTCTTGAGCAAGTACTTTCAATGGGAAGGAAAAAATATTTTTCTCTTCCCTCCTCTGCTGCCTTTATTGGAAATTATTAGTGTGTCATCCCACCCTTCCCCCATCCCTGAGCTATATTGGAAATTCCCTGTTAAAAGACAGGGGAGCAGCCTTATTCACACTGTTCAGGGGCCTTTAAAGTAGAAGAGCAGCTCTTGTATACATGGGAGCAAAGGACTGAACAGTATCTTGCTTAAGATCTTTTTCTATGTATTTGGCCACTGCCAATGCTGCAGTTGGAAAGCATTAACAGGTAGTGGGAACTACTTTTAATTCTTTTCTTACACCAGCAAGAATTTTTTGGAATTATGATGTTTTTGTTTTTCTGGCAGAACTGCTCTTCCCTGCTACATCCAGGATAACCAGTGCTCTTAAATCACAGAATCATGGAATAGTTAGGGTTGGAAAAGACCTTAAGATAATTAGTTCCAACCCCTCTGCCATGGAAAGGGACACCTCACACTAAACCATGTCACCCAAGGCTCTGACCAACCTGGCCTTGAACACTGCCAGGGATGGAGCATTCACAGCCTCCCTGGGCAACCCATTCCAGTGCCTCACCACCCTCACAGTAAAGAACTTCTTCCTTATATCCAATCTAAACTTCCC
>WYDI02025387.1:0-34421 GCA_009867235.2 Psittacus erithacus | reverse complement strand
GAACACTGCCAGGGATGGGGCAGCCACAGCTTCTCTGGGCACCTTGTGCCAGCGCCTCAGCACCCTCACAGGGAAGAATTTTAATGAAGAATATTAATGGTGGCTGAGCTCTGTCTGAATTATTGCTTTAATTTAATACAGGTATGGGGTTTTTTTTAAGATGAGTATTTTGCATTGCTTTCTGTTTCAGTCTGAGGCAGGAGGAGGAAGAACTGTGTCTTAGCCTTGACTGAAACACTCAAGGTGTCTGTGTGCTCAGGCCACTGAATAGCTGTGCAGCATGAGCTAGCTGGGTGACATTCAAGCTGCTGCCACAAAAGAAACATTCTGACTTACAGCTCTGAGCAGTTGCCATTCAGTTTCACTTCTCGATTGTCAAATACTACAGTTGAGCTGAGCCCCCAAAACCTCTTAGTAGTACTTGCGTGCAGATATTGGCTGGAAGTAACATACTGCCCTCCAGTCCAACTGGTACTTCAGTGGGCAACTGCTTTGCTATAGGAAACGTGCATTTTGAATAGATGTTGCTTGAAAGAATACACATAGCAGAGTAGGAGGATTACTGACTTGCTGTGCTGCTGAATTGATCGTTCAAACCCACCACAGACAAAATAACCATACATACTCCTGTCTTTCTGTAGAAGTTGAGATGCCCCTGTGAATTTGATGTCCTATTTTGCATTCTTCTCTTTTTCAAAGGATCAACTAGCAGCAGACATGTATAACTTTGTGTCCAAAGAAGGGGAATATGCCAGATGTTTTGTTATGGTGAGTAGTTTTTCCATCTGACTTTGCAGCACATATGTGCATAGACACTCGATCCTCAAAGATTACATTTTGTGTGCTAAACCTTCTAGTCTTGTATTATGTGCTCATCAGAAGCTAATGCTCTTTTTGTTTTTAAAATGTGGCTTCTGTTCTCAGTTATTAGAAGCACAAGCAGATTACCATAGAAAAGCATTAGCAGTCATAGAAAAGGTCCTACCCGAAATTCAAGCCCATCAAGGTAAAGTAACCTGTGCTCTGGCTGATGCTTCTCTTGCCTGTGCCACCTATGCACAATATTCTCCTCCTTTATCTTGATTCTCTTGCATGCAGACTTATTTAATAAGGCCATTTTGATCTACTTACCAATTTTACATTCCCAAGCATAATTCCATCTTTGTGTTCTCTGGAGTTCTCCAACCATATTTTAACACACTAATAAAATCCTGAGGATCTGTCTGATACCCAAGAGGGAAAAGGAAGGATTTTTCTATTTGCTTGCATTTCTTCCTTGACACCATGTGGCCTTTTGCTGATTCATACCTGGCTTTTCAGGCCAATGAAAATTTCGTTGTGATTCAGGAACTTCTTTGGGCCCTTCTGCTTGAATTACTTGGTGATTATCAGAAAAACTTCCCTTATTCTGAGGTTGACTTTTTGCCTTCTCATATGCACTCCTTTTTCTCAGTGCACACAGTGCATTACAGCCAGCTAATGGAGTGTTGACTATCAGCAGTTAAGAAAGGCTTCAGTTCTTGCCCATGCTACTAAACTTTGTCAGTGGGAGTTCAGGTGTATCATAGTGGTTTGGTGTTGAAGTTAGTGTTCTAAACACTGGCTTTGCTGTCTCTTAATCTTCTAATTGCTTTGAAACAGTAGTAGGCTGAACAAAGTCTGAGCAAAATATAATCTGAGCTTAGCAAGACTCAGGTATCTTCAGCTGTGGAATACATGCAAGTTGTAAAAGATGAACCAGTTAAATATATGAGCATCTTGCTGAAATATGCTGTAGAATATCTGTGCTTTGTCAACCTGATGGGAGACGAGGTAATGCAAACACATAATGCTCACACAGCATCAGGGCTGTGTTATGGCTCAGTGCAAGGTTCTCTGTTCACAGTTGTGACTGCTTTAAATTTTGTGCTTTCTTAACTGCTTTGTACAGACTTTCCATGTGAACAGATTAGTCTTCCTTGGTGGAATAGATGTCACAGTGTCCGAGTGGTCCAGGGTCTCAGGGTATGGCACTACTTCAGTTGTGTTTCTAGCTGTGAATCGTTGAGACTCCGAGCAGTTACTAAGATTTCTCATCCTAATGTTTGCTGTAACTTGCAAAACTGGGGAAAATGATGTGCTCCTTGTGGAGTGTTAATGAAGGAGAGGAACTATGGCCTTAGGAGGGGTGTAGTTGATGTGGGTAAATTGAATCCTCTGCTGGAATGCAGTGTGTCTCAGAAGACTCTGCCGAAGTCTTTCTTTCTTAACCTTTTTTCCACATAAAAGAAATAACACATCTGTACTAACAGTGACCTTCTACATCTGCATTTTTTTCAATTAAGACAGCAGAAATGGGAGAAAATAAATTGTGGGAAACAAGAAACTCACATTCGGTTTGGAGAAACTTGTGCCAATTTTGACTTTGAGTTCAGCAACATTAAGAAAAATGGAAGATTTGTGCAATTTTACAGCAGTGGGCTGTTAATGTAATGCTCATGGAAGAGATGGGGGCTGTTAACATCCATTTTGAGTTGCTGATTCCTTAAATCAGCAATAAACGTTGTGTGAACAGCTCAGTTTTCATCCATCTAAAGTACAGCTAAAACTGATATCAGCCCAGGGCATGCAACCTGGATAAATGTCTTCGGTAAAGATTCTCTTGTAACTTAATGTAACTTGCAGCCATGTGGTGGCACTTGTGTTGAGGGGACGTGCTCTTCCAGTCATACAGAGGATTTGCATGTTATTCCATCCAGAAAGATGCAGAAGTGTTTCTTCTTAAACACCAGCAGGCTCATTCTCTCTTTCCTCATGATAGAAAGGACTTTACCAATCAAGGGCTGTAAAACTCCTACTGTATTCTGATAATTTCTTTGCTGTACTGGAGGCTTTCTTCTTTTTCTTGTCTGGGACATGATTAAGGTGTTTGTTAGATACTTTGCTCAGTGTTTTGATACTCTCCAACTAGACAAATGGACTGAAAAACCAGCTTTTGGAACTCCATTAGAAGAGCATCTCAAGCGCAGTGGTCGTGAAATTGCAGTCCCCATTGAAGCCTGTGTAATGATGCTTTTGGAAACGGGAATGCGAGAGGAGGTAGGTGATGCCATACCACATGTGAAGGATGGGAAAAAGGCGCTCAAACTCATGGGCTGGTGTCTGTACTGGTTAACAAGTTGCTTAAGTCGTTTGTTCATTAGCGTAGACAATAAACCTTTTATGACAGAATAACCTTCAGCACTATTTGAAGTATCTTTGAGATAGAATAATACATTAGGAATGGGCCAAGGGTGTGAGGTAACTATACAGCACTGTCACGTGGCAGCAACACATTTAGAGCCAGCTTGGTCATAACAGTGTAAGGTGAAGACACCAAGCTTGGAACTGTTCTAAAAGAGGCTGTCATTAAACTCCTGCTGTTTAATGCTTGTACTAACGTGTTGTTACCAGTCAAACACACTTCATTTTTATTATACAGGGCTTATTCAGAATTGCTGCTGGAGCCTCCAAATTAAAAAAGCTGAAAGCTGCCTTGGACTGCTCAACTTCTCAGCTTGATGAGTTCTATTCCGATCCCCATGCTGTCGCAGGTATTGTGAATGTTCGGAGTCAAAACCAGGTATAAACTGATACAATGCAAGTTTATGCTGTTGATTTAAGTGGTGGCTTGCTGCAGTGTAAGGTATTCATCTCTGCAGATAAACTAGAAGTGGAAATAAGTTGCACATTTATTTCATTGCACAAACTAACACGGGCAATTCAAGGGTACACGAGCCCATGTGCTTGATGTGTTCCTTTTTGCATGACAGAGGTGTCTAAAATTCAGGTGATCATAATAATACAAGTGTATTTCCTCTCCTGATAAAAAGTGTTAAGGTGATCAACAGAGATTCAAGCCATATGAAGACCTTTAATGGGGTCTGAAGAGATGATTCATAGTTTCGTAGTACATATTTCTGTCAAATTACAGTAATTCCTGGGAGGCCTTTTGTGTCCAGCATTGAGCAGATGTACTGGGGAAGTGTCAGGTTGCTCCACTGTTGCATTGGAACCTGGGTCCCATTGAACAGATGAGGTTGCAAATTTGAGGACAGAATTTGGAATGCAGACTGAAAGCATTGGCTAAGAAGCTCACCTTTTTGTGCTCTGCATCGCAGGTGCCTTGAAATCCTATCTGCGAGAGTTGCCAGAACCTTTAATGACCTACAGTCTGTATGAAGAATGGACACAGGCTGCAAAGTAAGCATGCTAAAACTAGATATGTAGGAAAACATTCTATGTAGTCTTATTGAATTTGGTTCTTCATATATGAATTCAAAGACAAGACCAAGCTCACACTAAACTTACTTTCTTATTTCTGCTCTAAAAGGTAAATATTTTGTGTAACAAATGATTCTAAATGTGGTCTAGCTTAATACTAATTGCATAAAAATGTGGTGAAATACCTGTGGTTAGACATGAGGGATGCTTCAGACTGTTGGCTGCACAGTAATGGTGCTTAAGCAGTTCTCTCTTGTTGTAGTAAGGGATAATTCAGGGGTTTGACTAGCAGGTTACAGAATTACTGAATACAAAACAATGTGTTTCTTTGGCATAAATGGAAGGTTGTGCAGTCATCCCTGTTCACTGCAGAAACAACAATTTTCTGGTCTGAAAGGAAGATGTAACGGGTTGTTTTCCCTTTCAGTATCCAGGACCAGGATAAGAAGCTGCAGGAGTTATGGAGAATTTGTAACAGATTACCTAAGCATTACCATGCGAATTTCAGGTGTGTATGAGCATCTGCTGACTTGCAGCACAGCCACTTTGGTGCTGGAGTGATGCATTTCACAGCTGGTTAACTAAACCCCTAATCCAGGGGTGTCTTTCGTGGCCAAATTCAGATAGGTTTATAAAAGAACATCCTGTTTTATGGAGCAGTTGATGTGCATTGGTGGCAATAGACTTTCAGACAACTTAATTCACTGTTGACCATAATGAAGTAATGATGCCCAGAACTACTGAAGGGTCATGCTGTTGGCAGTAGTCTCTGTCTTTACACTAGCTGTGCTTTTCATTGTATTTTCTGCTCTTAGGAATCACCTGGATGTACCTTACACGTGTTGTTTCTCCTTTTTGGTTTTTGTCTTTTGGGAATGACTTGGAACAAACCCAACTCTGCTGACTCCTATAAGTGTGGGAGTTCCATTACAGGATATGAACATAGCTGTTGAGTGGGGATTCACAATCTAAATAGTTTTTCTGAAGACAGAATAATTCTGTAGTTCTGTTTCACGAAGGCGGGAGATGCTTTCTTCTCTACGCAGTTCGACTTTTATGATACAAGAGTAGAACCGTAGTAGCCAGCTACCAAGCAAGAAGGCTGTTTGTCTTATTTCTGTTTCAGTGGGAGCTGCCTTTGAGTTCTTTCATTTTTGTTGGCTGCTTTCAGCAAGAAATGCTCTTAATTCCCGCTGGATAATTATTTCTTTTCCTCTTGTAGGTATTTAATCAAATTCTTAGCAAAGCTTGCGCAGAACAGTGATGTTAACAAAATGACACCCAGCAACGTCGCCATAGTCTTAGGCCCCAACTTGTTATGGGCAAAGAATGAAGGGTAAGTTGGTTGAGGGAAGCTACAAAACAGAACTTCCATGGAGCTCTAGCATTTGTTTTAAATCATGTCAGCTGTTCACAGCAACAGATTGCTTGCCTAGAAACTACTTCAGATGTTGTTTCAACCTGTGCCTCCAGATCCTTTTAGGCATGAATCCTTTTAGAAGTGTTTTCAAATGCTGTGAATGTACTGATTAGTCTAGACTCCATCTAGTGTGAAGTTGCTCTTTGTGTGGTACTTAGGAGTCTTCATGCATCATATTTAGCATAATTTGTCATTTGGGTAATATGAATTAATTACTATTATTATTTACTTGCTTTGATAGAACTCTGTATGAAGTGTTGTACAAATTCCTTCTGCAGATCTCTCGCTGAAATGGCAGCAGCAACTTCAGTCCATGTGGTAGCAGTTATTGAGCCAATTATTCAGCATGCAGACTGGTTCTTCCCTGGAGGTGAGTTCTTGCCATAGTTAAAAGGATTCTGTGTTTGTGGTAACCGGACACAGGTAATCCTCCAACAGCTTTTGCAGCGGGGCACCGTTTTGTGTACGTGTGTCTTAGGATGCTTTCTGTCTATCTCTCTCGCAGATCAAGATTTCAATGTATCTGGGGCATTTGTTGCAATTCCTGCTGTTAATTCAAATCACTTGTCACACACTGGGAATGAATATGAATCTGGGACACTGGAACGGAAGAGGCCTGTTAGCATGACTGTAATGGAAGGGGATTTATTGAAGAAGGAAAGGTAGGTTTCATTCATGGGTGAGGTTTCAGTTATTAGCCCACTCCTGAGAACTGGACTGATGAGGAGGCTGTGATTGGAAATACTTACTGGTCTGAGGAGGAGAGTTTTATGGAAGTACTATAGGTAACAATAGTGATTTACTTCCCCCCTACGTGATGTTGCAGCCTAAGGAAGGTTCAAAGGTAATGTAATGGTATTTGCTTCCAGTTAAACTCTGCATGACGAAAACCAAGCAGATCATTACTGCTTCCAGTTACTATTTCCCTGTTCCAGATTTGGGGGGTCTAAAATCCACTGAAACAGCAGTGTATATAGTAGCATCTCTCAGTGTCTAACTTCTGATATTCCATGGCTTCTTTTTCAAAGCCCATAAGCTGAGGTGGTGCTACCTGGTGCCTTCATGGTAAGACTTCTCGGTTGATGATGGTACAGTATATACCACAGCAAACAGTAGAATGCTAAAAATAAACCCAAACCGTGCTGTTTTCCCATATAACACGTAGTGTAACGTTCATTTATTATCACTCATACCGTGAATATTCAAGTGATGTGCTGTTTTGTTTTTAGCTGTTGATGCAGATGTTAACTATGGCTAGCCACATGCGAATTTACAGCACTGACACAGGAAGAAGAAAATCACTGTTCTTAACACAGGAATAAAATTAAACCCTAGAATGAATGTGCTGTATGCATTCTAAAATCCATTAGAATTTTAGTCCATTTATCCTTAGCTTTCCATTAAACACAAATCATAGCGTATATCCAGTGCCTTTTCTTGTCTGTCTTGAAATCTGTACTGCAGCTTAGTGTGTAATAGAAACAAAATTCATGTGGCAAGATATGTTCATTGAGGAGGTACTGTGGTGTGTCAGGAAATGGATGTATTTACGTGTAAAATTACTGATTTTGACTGGTTTGACCTCATTGTCATCAGTGTCTGTCTTCAAGTGTAATTGAGTAGTTTGTTCCACTTATGTTTAGCTTACCCCTCTGTGTGGAGAAGCCAAATAGTGCTGCATGTCTTAACATTAATGGTGGTCTACGCAGAAAGGTTACAGCTTTCCTTGTTGCTGCTTTGCATGCCAAGCAACAGGGGTTGCATTCGTCTTTGTGGGTTATAACATCCAGTTGTCCTGTTGCTTTAGTTACCTGGTGTTGGCTGGCGTGGTGTGTTTACTCTTTCTTCTTTCTGTAGCTTTGGTGTCAAGGTTATGGACTTCCAAGCGAACCCTCGGAGATGTGGCACTATAAATAGAAAGCACACATCCCCAGCTTTCCAGCCGCCACTTCCACCCACCGAGGCTGGTGTGCTGACTCAGCCGGGAGCAGAGCAGCACTCCCAAGCTTCTGTGGCTGAAACAAGCCCAGTGGGTGCTGGGTTTGCTCTCTCTGCTGGCACAGCAGAGCAGTTACAAAGTCAAGGAAATGAGGATGTCAGGTAAGAAGCATGGCTTCTGCTGGCAAGGGCTTAGCAGGCTGCTGCAGCAGCAAACTGATGTGTCAACTGGATCTGCCCCACAAGGCACCTCCTCTAGCTGGCAGAAGTGTAAAGACTTTTCAGGCATGGGCAGGAGCTCTTTGCCACACATTGTTCCTCTAAAATAACATGCATTGTTCTGTATGTTCCAGAATTGGTCTTCTAATATAAGAGAATTCGTGGGGGGAGAAATGATGCAGAAGTACAAGGAAAAGTCTGTACTTCTACCCATGATGATCTTTCCAAGTCACACTCTAGAGGTGTCCACACAGTGACTATCAGTTTGCTGCTGAAAGAACAAAACCTACCAGTGGCGATATTAGAAACCTGTTGGTCTTACTTGTTGTTTCTTGTACGTGTTATCTGGTTATGTCTCTTTTGTCTGTAGCAAGTGTTAGTGATGGCCAGACTTGCTAGAAAACAGGAATTTGATTTATCATATTTCACTATTGGTTTCTTTAGGACAAGCATGTATACAGGCTTTTTGGTACTTTATTGAAACTATGCAGTTATGTCCCCAGTTATTAGTATACGTGGGCTAATTGCAGTAGCCTTGACTTTCCCTTTCATGCACGGTGAAAGCAGTGCTTTGCTTTCAATATTGGTGTGGTATGAGAGAGAAGAAACCACATGTAAAGGCTGTAGCGCTCTCCAAGCATCCACCTCTCACACAGCATCTCGTGGTGAAACAGCACCGTGGAGTGCCGCAGCACTGACTCCTTTTTTACACTCAGCTTTTGTTCCCTGGTGATGTTTTTACAGAAACAGCTCATCCAGAAATCCCCTGCAGACTGAGGCTTCCTCCACAGATACTTCTTGTGGTAGAGGCAGTGAAAACGAAACCTTGAGTGTCGAAAAGCTGCATTTAAAATCTGCACAGACTCTGGGTTCAAGTACTTGCAATTTACTGATGGCATCTGGAGAGCCTAGGGTTGCAATGTGCAAGTAAAAGTGATTGAAAGTCAGTCATTTTGAGATGAGTAAGATGCTGCAAAAGACAAGAGAAATGAGTAAGGACTTGCAAGTGTGAGCAGGAGAAGGACGCACTGCCCAGTACCCCCTCAGCTGGTTCACACTCAAGTGCTGTGTTTCCTCACAGTGCTTCATAGCTAAGGGTCAGGAAGAGCTGACTTCCCTGACCTGAATCTCAAGGGTTTTGCAGGGGTTGCTCCCTTGAGAAAAGTTCTGGTCTCCCAGCAAGGTAAAAGTTTAACTCCAGCTTATAAAGGTCTAAAGGTATGGATCCAGGTATAAAGGATTGCAGATGCACTAGGAGTGGGAGGCTGTGCTCCTGGGTGTTGCAGTCAGACAGGTACTGTGACACTGCAGAACTACGTGGATTCCTGAGTTGATTTTGGTAATTAATCTTTTATACAGGCTTGCTTGAAGCCAACTTGGCACTGATTTGAGGAGCTGTAGCAGTGGTAGGCCTGCGAGGAAACAACAGCAGTTTGTGGAAGCATTTGAGGATGAGAACCTTAGCACAGTTCGCAGTGTCAGCCTGAGTGGGTGCAGCTGATCTGGGCACTTTGCAATCACTTTCTAATTTAAGATGTTTAATTTTCAGCACCTCAAAATCGAAGGACAACACGTCTGCAGCCACTCCTCCACCCGTGAGGAATGGTGGGCATGCCACTGCCCAGAGCCAGCCAGCCAGCAGCACTAATCAGCTTCCCGTCAATCAGCCACAGAATGCAGCAGGTCCCAGTCCCCATCTCATGAGGAGAAGTGTGTTTCTTCCTTTGGTTTTCCAATAAGCTCTAATTCCTCACGTACTGCATAAGTGCTTGCTAAAATACCTGTATCGGTATCTCTGCCTTTATTACATATGATGATTTATTTCACTTGCATTTCACTAAGACCTAACTGTAATGCGTCTTTGGCTTTGGGCTCTTTTGTGAATGCTGGTAGTAACGTTACTAGTGCTGTTTAACGAACTCACTCAAAGCCTATTGATCTGTAAAGCCTGAGTGCACATTTCTGTAGCTTCCTATTGCTCTGTTTAGTAATGCACCATTTTACTTCGCCAACCTACCTTTGGGTTCCTTTGTGCTACTGATTTCTCCCTCAGCAGTTTGGTTTCACAGTGCATGACCATGAAATGTCACCTCTTCTCTTACCAGCTGTTAAGAAGCCTGCGCCAGCCCCCCCCAAGCCGGCCAACCCCCCACCGGGGCAGCCAGGAAGCCAAAGCTCTGCTGCTGCTGCTCAGCCACCTTCTGTGTCTCCAAAGCCACCTGCCAGAAGCTCTTCTCCTCCTGCTCAACATGCAAACCAAGGAGCAGCCCAGACCTCCACTTCCCAGGTCTCTGCACCTCGGAGATACTCCAGCAGCCTTTCCCCAATCCAGGCTCCCAGCCATCCACCACCACAGCCCCCAACACAGGCTACTCCTCCACTGCAACCCAAATCTAACAGTCAAGCATCTCCTCCTGCTGCACCCAGCAGTGAGCATGGACCAGAGCAGCCCTGCTACACTCCTCCGCAGACTCCAACACCGCCCGATACACCCCCTCTAGGAAAACACAACACCAGTTCCCCATCAGCACAGCCACAGCCAGCTACTCCAGAAACCTCCCAGTCTCACTCTCTACCTCAGAGTGGTACACTGCCGAGGCCGCGGCCAGTACCGAAACCCAGAAACAGACCTAGTGTCCCCCCTCCGCCTCATCCTCCTTCTCAGCTGGCTGGAGATGGTATTGTTGCAAATCCCACCCAAACAGCTTCCAAAATTGTAACAGGTGAGTGGATTTGTCCATGTTCAGTGCCCCCTGAGGGAGCAGAAATGTAGAAAATGCCTGTAGCTGTAAATCTCAGGGGGAGGGAATGAGGGGCACAGATAACAGTTAAAATACTAAATTGCTCATTTCCAGTTAAAATGCCCACCACCCATTCTGTGCAGAAGGATTTGGGGGGAAGTGTAGATCAGCTTGCTTCATTTTCCTTCCTGCTTTGGAAGCAGAGCACTGTTATAGCAACCAGCTCTCTGGGGCTTTCTCCGGGCTCAGCATCGTGGCAGGCTCAACTACGCTTATATATCTGTTGCCAAAAAGCAAATATTTGGAGGAGGGAGAGGATGTAGCCAAGGATACACAGGGATAGCACATACAGAAGATAAGAAAATGGCTGAAGTGGTCACTGATACATGTTCTAGTAGACAAGATACTAACACAGCACATGTTTTACTTTGTGAGGACAGTCTTCTGATGTGCTTTAAGCCGGACATCCAGAAGCTGAGGAATCACACACACTGAATTCTGTGTCTTGGGTTAATTTGTAGATTGATCTTCATATTTTAAATGCAGCCTTCTTTTGGCGAGACATTTGCAAAGAGAAACTTCTACTCACAGGAACTTCATGAAGCTTTTAGTTACTGGTTTGTTAGGGTTAATGTTAATTTAAGTCTTGGTGGGGAAAAAAGTAACTACTGAGGACAGCCGAAAATAGATCTCATACTCTGCTGTGTCTGCTTATTATAGGAAATACTAAAGGAAGAGATGATAAATGTAGGAGACTAATGCTTTTAAATCACCTTACATTTAATAATGGTTAAAACTTTCCAATGGCCCTGCAGCTTCTCTAGACTAGGACTAATGTATTGGAATGCCAAGTATAAATTCTGTTGCCTAACAGCTTTACCCCCTGATGCCTTCACAGGTGGGGCTGGTTACTGCGAATAAGGTTTGTACTTACAGAACCATGCAATCCAAGCTCAAATGCTCCTGCACAGCAATACTCTTCTTTGTAGCTTTATTTTGTATGTGTGCTTTGGAATATGTGCTGTCAACTCTGTGTTATCTCATTACTACATATCATTTTGTTCAGAAGAGATTTTAAGACCTGAGCTGCTTGATTTTAGTAGTCCTGTGAACATAAAGGTAGTCCTTAAGTTGTAAAAATATCTGTAATGAAGGGAGTAACACTTCACACAGAAAGTACTTGGCCACAAGTGAAGCAGTGACCTTTTAAAACAGCTTTATTCTCATCAGCGCAGGCAAATACCAAAGCTGATGGGTTTTCCTCCAATCCAGTGGTTTATGATTGCAGTTTAATGTAGTTTTCACTTCAGATTTTCAGCTGTTTGGAACTACTTGGAATTTATTTGGCAAAATACATGTTCATGTGCACCCGACAGCATCTGCCTTCTGGCATGTGTGCATCCTGTCAGCTCCAGCCTCACTAATAGCACCAGTCTGCTCAGTCACAGCTGCCAAACAGCACATTCATAATCTTACTGTTCATTTGCAGTGGGTTAGAGATGGTGCCTTTCTAAGGTACCAATTGCAAGACAGGCTCAAACTGTTGAGGCTGCACTCCTGAGTTATCTCAAGATTTGAGTGCTTACAGGAAGGACACAAATCAGGATTGAGAGTCAAGTTGAAAGTAGTTTATTTAGATTTGGAGAAGCTGGCAGTAAATGAGGTGCTTGAGCAACTAAAAAGCAGGTTTGCTTTTTAGAATAGATCTTTTCCTGATTGAAGTTCTTTTTGTCAGTATCTTTAAAACGCAGTTAATGGGCAATTTATTACCCAGCTGAATTCAGAAATAAGGCTGGGCTCTGGCTCTTTATAGCACTTGTAAGTTAAGACTGGGAGCTGTGCTGATGAGTCAGACTTCAAGGAAAGAACCTCAATTTCTAAGTCACGTTTCATAGGTTGACAGTGTCTGGGAATTTGGCTGAGGAAGTTGCTGTAGTGCCAGCAAATGAGCAGGGTTTGGTTCCCCCAGTCTAACTGGAGAAATAGCTGCCTTCAGACCAACGCCCAGCTGGTGTGCTGAGGGAATTTAAGTTCTGTAAGGCCAGGATCTGGCAGGAGGAGTGATGAGCACAACTGAGGCTGTGTCCAGAATTAGGATGTAGCCCTGATTCCCTTTCAGCTGAGTTACAGGTCAAACAGAGGCACACAACTGGGTGCATATAGAAAAATACTGACATCAACAGTGTTGAAATTAAACAGTGCTAAAACTGGAGAGACTTCCTATCACTGCTTTGAAGTGCAGCCACGGCAAGGTGGCCATGAAGTTGTGTACAGTAAAGCCACAGCAATGAAAGCTGCCGTGCAGGCAGATGTGCACCAGGAGAGCTGCTGACAAAGGATCCTCTTGCAAAGCTGATAAAGGAGCCTAGGAAATCTAGTGTTTTGCAAACTAACCCCTTGGGGAGCAGTTGAAGTGATACCAGGCTTACCTACAGCAGCACACTCAGTGCAGGATCACCACCTTTTCCAGATGGATCTTATTTTAGAGGATTAATATTTGTTCTGAATTAACACCACTGCATATTACATGAGTATCTGCTCTAACATTTACACGTGCATATACCAGCACTCACTATAGACTGACTTACCTAATTCACAATGACAATTAGCTGGGTTTAATTCTAACCTTGAAAAAGATGGGAATAATGGAAGCCAAAATCAGGTCATCAGAAGTACCTGAACAGGAATTCTGCGTGGTTTTCAGGATACTGTTGAATTCCATTGTCCACGTGCTGGACTTTAGTAATACCTCAAGTTCTATTTATGGTATTAAAGTACTAAGGCCTAGAGAAGAATATTCTAATCAAAAGTTTTATTAAATAATCTAGATGTTTGACCTGCATTCAGTAAGAACTGTATTGGAAAATTAAATGGTAAGGAAAAGGCATATGATTGGCCCCAAATGTTGCTAATTCACAATCATCATGTGTGTGCTCACGCTCACTACTAACCCGTCCCCAGTAACGCTGCTTGCTTGCATTACCGTTAGCGTGGCATGCACAAGGAATGGCTGTTTGATGCTCGCTCTTACATTAACATACTAAAAGTGTTGGAGACTAGAATGTTCACGTTTTCACTGGCCAGTTTCACGTTGCATTTATTCCATGTACAGGAAATCCTATCTAGAAATCTGTGTTTATGGAGAGGTTCATTTTGTATTTGATATAGCTACACTGTTGTGTCAAATTCCCTCCCCTGTATCTCCTCACCCTTTGTTACCCAATTTTCCAATTCATTCTTCAGTTGTGGTAGGGAGAACTTCAATACCTGCACTTAAAGCTGGAGTACATCTTTTGAATGGTACTTTAAGTGAAAATCCGAGGTAACCCCTGGTGCTGTTAGGTGTTAGAGCACAGTGCCTCTCCCTCTCCCCAAAAGAGGCGATGATGTTCCCTGTTACACACAGGAAAGGGCTTTAAGTAGATTCTTCCTCCTCTTGTGGCAGTGCCTTTTGACACCACACATACTCCTGTTCCTCCTACAGGTGGTGGTTATGTGGCTGAGGATTTAGGTGCCAAATTTATTTGCTGAGGGATCGTTGTGTTTTGACGTGGAAGTCTGGAGTAAGGTATCACTCATAAGGGGCATGGAGGAATCCGATACTAAATCCTGCTCACTGCCTTCCACTCTTCAGAATGTATCGTTTATTATGTACCAGACTAAAAAAGGTGTGTAGGAGAAGCAAGTCCTGAGCTTTTGAGTTTAGCTTAACCTTTCTGTGTCCATGTGCCACATGTGCCCGCCCTCTGTTTGAAAAGCCTTTGTTGATCTTTCCTTTCCCTTTTCTTCCTAAGGACATGCCCCAGCAATGCAGCAGTGACAAGAGGTCACTGGCCAGACTACTAAACTTGCTCTTGGTTTTTTGTGCAGACTCCAATCCCAGTACCCAAGAACCACTTCAGCCCCCTTCTTCAGAGCCTCTCCCGGAGACAGCGAGCAAAGAGCTGCACAACCACCTCGTGCTCGATGTTGACAATGATACAGAAAGCACTGCTCTGTAGTGGAAACTCCCCAAGTCCTTGCAGGTTCCTCTCCTGGTGGGAAAACCCAACAGTGAAAAGCTTCTTTTGATGCTACGGCAGGACTGTGTAGAGCTGGGATGGGGATTTAGCCAGTCAAAAGAAGTTTAATGATCTGTGTCTCAACAGTGGTTTTCAGAATCCTGGATGGAAGGAATCAGTTACTGCAGAAACGTGCATAGGAAGCGTGATTGCTGCTGATACAAGTGGTATTGGCAGAAATTCCAGAAGCAGCAGAACATTAGCTATTTAAAGTGCATGTATTATGGAAATAATCTTTTTAATGTCACGGTTAGGTTTTTATTCCTAGTTCTTAGCCATTACAAGGAGCTGCCTTGCAAGAGACATTCCCTCACTGATTTGCTGCAGATTCTTTTTAAAACATGAACCAAAAAAAGCCAGAGTGCTGGTGGTGACCGCGGGTTATCGGTCGCCTGGTCAAAACTGTGGATGTATTTTAGTGCCTTGAAGGACTGTCATACTGTAGAAGGAAACTTACTGTATCTTTAATCATTTCATTGCTACTTAACGATCAGTACTTACTACTTATGTCATAGTTATTTGTATTAACCAAGCCTGCTTTTGTTTATGTGAAACTCGCAACTGTTTCAGGATGCAGCTGTGGAAGTGGGGTTTGTGCTTTCCTTGGAAACGGTTGGATTTGGAAAGACCTTTGAAATGGCTCTTTGGGTTCCTCACTTGGGTGAACATTTATAAAATTAAAGATTGTCTTTTGTCAACTTGAAGGCATCTTTATTCACGTTTGTGAGTAACATCACTGCCAGTGGATGTGGAAGGTGATGTAGTCACCCCTGGGCTTTGCAGCTCACCAGGTCTTGTTCTTCTAAGGACTGGCATGGAAGCATACTGGGAACTGGGAGTGAATATGCATGTATTCTTTAATGTGTAAATTTCTGTTAAACAAAAGTGAGTCCACCTGCAGAGGGGAATGATGGATACAGCGTGTATCATGTGGAGAGATAAGATGGAACAGGCCACACTGTTTCTGTGAATGAGAGAGGGAGAGGAAGCCAGTCAGTTGAGGTAACATTCATACAACTACCTGAATTAATTTACTTAACCTGTAAATTCCTTAACATTCCATCATACATCTTACTGAAATTATTAATCTAGACCTCAGGCTCAACTGCATTTCATACAAGCCTTGACAAGACACATTGCTGTTACAGTCATTGTCTTCTTGATGCCTCAGTTTGAATCTTGGTGGCTGCCCCATTGTTCCCTGTTCAGACAGCTTGTAAGAGGGAAGATGAGCCCTGCTACTGAATGCAGACCTGCTTTCCTCTGTCACTACACCAGCACGGTGCCAAGTTCTTGTAACTCAAAATGCAGTGTTCGGAGCCACAATTTCTAGTTCTGTGACTAAATTTGACGTTGATCTCAAACTGCCCACAGGGTACCTGAGTCCAGGGTGGGTTGTGAAGGACCTAAGTAAGTTCTCAGAAAATCTTCAGGACTTGTACACTCCTCAGCTTTACACAAGTAGTTAATTGTCTCTGCTGGGATCAGCAGCTCCCCTTCAACAGTGGGTATGCTCTCAGTCGCATCCTCGCTGTCATCCTTGGTAATAAACAGCACATTCCATGCAGTTATAATAACAGCATAGGGCTATGATGCAGTTAAAGCCGAGGATATTTGCTCAAAGCACCAGGGTGGGAGTTAATCCCTGTTCACCAAACACAGCTCGATCCTCTGGCCCTATGAGTGCCCAGCAGGCCAGGGCTAGGGACAATGCTATGTAATGCTCAGTGAGTGACTTTCACAGGGGTGTGTTGGTGCAATTCATTAGTGAATCAAATGGCTGCATGAAATAACCCCACAGAGGTCTAGAAAGAAACTTAGGATAACAATGAGGTTCCATAATGCTTTAACACTGCTGCTCCAGTCTGTTCAGGTGTGTATACTTGTAAATGCTGCTTGAAAGATAAGTGGGGCTGCTTGCTTGTGTGGTTTGGGGGGATTTTGGGGCTGAACTAGGTGGATTCCTTACAGCTGAGTTAACTGAAGCTTACCTCAAAGCTCTGGATGGAGGCTGCCAGCTTGAGCCCTAGGGTAAGGCACCCTGCAACCACCTCTGCTGTCGACTGTGACTGGATGGTCCTTGATGGCCATGTCATGGGAGATGTCGCTACTGCCACTACCCAGTCTGGGAACAGTCTGGTGGGGATGTCATGTGCCACCACTAAAACTTTAATATCCTGGAGTAAAGCACTGCATGGAAAGAGAGTGAATTCCATCCAGAAGTACAGCACGGAGTTCTTATCAGCCGGTCAAGTTCCATAAACTAAGCAGTGAGTTGTTGTTTGCATTCCTTGGGCTGTGCTGGGGGATGGTACATGTAGAGCATGGTGCACCCTTCCCACCCAGCCAGCAGAAACCTTTTCTGACTACTCCAAAGGTCTTGAGTGGACGTGAGGGGAAGAAAGGAGCAGAAGAGCAGTAGGGATTTAATAAGCAAATGCAGGAGCGTGACAGCAGCTTGCTCTAAAAGGAATTCCATTCGCAGCAGAGGAAACGATGCTGTTTCCATACACCTGGATTCTGGGGAATTAATACAGGGCCCTAGAGCAACAAAGCTAAAGGCAGGAATTGGCTGAACTCTGTGGGAGTGGTTCGGCTGTGTTGTGAAAGGGCAAATAGCAGGCTGGAGGGCAGTGACTAAGAGTCTAAAGATAATTTCTGGAATTCCAGCACATAAATCTACAACTGTTTACAAAGCAGGGTCCAGAAATGGCACAGTGATTCCCAAGAAAGGAATTTTCCTGTTTTGTGAAGGCTGTTGATGAAGTTTGGTGCCTCAAAGATGGGCTCTAGTGCAGAGGGCTGAGCAGGAGCCTGCTGGCGGCCCCTCAGCTGCATCCAGGAAAGGATGGGAGAACCTCAGCTCCTCTGTGGTCAGCAGGTATTCAGTGGGAGAAGCTTGATACAGCCATAGCTGATGTTCAGCTGAACCTTAAAGAATCATTCTACTACTTCTGTTACAATTCTGTGCCACCTATGGTAATGTGAAACACTTACCTCAGCCCTTGACTTTGGAGGGATGCTAAATCTTGGATGATGAGATGGATTGTGCTGCTGCAACCCTGCAAGGGAATTGCTCATTGCAGACTCATTGTGAATATAAAACAGTTCCGCAGCTGCCTTACATAGGCTTTCCCTTTCAGTCACAGGCACTGAGGACAGAGCATGTTGTTCCTGTTGTGACAAAACATGTCATCTAATTCCATTAGGATAATGTTCTGGGCCAGTTACCTGAATCCCAAAGGAGGGATCCCTGAGCCCACCCCAGCATTAGTCAGGTCTTTAAGCCTATGTATGGAGTAAGAGATGGGTGTACAGCTGTAGTTACCTTGATCTAGAAGGCAAACTCATACAAAGATGCATCAAGGTAAGTCGGTTGCATGGGGAATCCATGTTGCTTACCTCCAGTACATGGAACACACGGCTGGGGTAGAGGAGCAGCAGACCTGAGACCGGCTCTCCTCCGTGGTCCTCTACCGCGTTTTCAAACAGTTCTCTGTGATAACCTTGTTTTAAAGGAGAAGACGGCGGTTTGTCAGGTGGGTTACAGCCCTAGGTCAGTGTCAGTGCTGTGCGCTCTGTTCCGTGTTCCGTGCACCCTGCTGCCACAGACAACACGTTCACAGATCATGCTTTTGTTATTCAGGGGAGGCATCGAATCATAGAGACACGAAGGCATTGCTGCCATGGGACCCTCTTCTTGACGTAAGCACACTGCAATTCACATTAGCTCCTAAAACTGCCCCCAAACCTGCAGTGTGTCAGTAGTTGAAGGCTAAAATGCCCATTAGCGTCTGTTTAAAGGCGTCCTTTCATTGTCATCGCTGAAGCTGCATCACCTGCAGGCCCCAAAGGCAGAGCACTGTGGAAGCCTGGTCTGTGCAGCTGAGTCTTTCCCTTTGCTCATTGGTACTCACTGATGCAGGTGTTTAAAATCACCTTAATGAGCCTCACTAATCAGATAAAGCACTGGGCACCCATCAGCCGCCGGAGGAGCTCACATAGAGCACTGGCTGCAAAACAGCATCGGGCTTGCCTTATAACGCCTGTCTCTGCCCCAGGGTTTCTCGGAGCCGAGTTTCCTTTGCTTAGGCAGGGTTCCCAAGCGACAATTCTCTTTACATGGTTTCAGAACCCAGTATTTTCTTGCTTTATGGGCTCCTGCAATGCTTACACTTCCCACTGCCTCGTACCGCCATGGGGTTACCGGGTGCACACACGGCACCGCAGCGGTGATCCTTGCTGTAACCGTGCCGTGTTTAACGCGCCCTGAGACACAGTGATGAACGCGGTGTGAGGGCGAGGGCCGGGCCCTGCCATGGAGCCGCGGCACCCACCTGCGACCGCCGACGCCGCCGCCTCCCGGCCCAGCCGGGCCAGCACCAGCAGCCTGTGGAGCGGGAACCGGCCCTGCGGGGAGCGGAGCACAGGGGAGCGGAGGCCGGTTCGCACCTCGCTGCCCTCGGCGGGCAGCCCCGGCCCCGCCGCGTCCCCACCTCCATGGCGCCGGCCCGCCGCTCCCGCCGCAATGCCAGCAGGTTCTGCCGCTCCAGCGGCGCCGGCTCCGGCGAGCCCCGCCGGGCCTGGGCCGCGGCCTCCTCCGCCATGGCCGCGGGCCTCGGGCAGCGCCGCAGCCCCAGCCCGGCCCTGCGCCCGAGCGGCTCTCGCTCTTCGTTACCGTTACCTGCAGCTGCGCAGCGCCCCGGGGATGGGCACCGGGCATCACCCAGCGCAGCCCCTGCGGAAGCGGCTCCGGAGCAGGGCGATCCAGGCCGAACGAGGTGCAGAATGGCTGCGGGTGCCCCGTGCTGGGGTGTTCGGGCTGGTGTATGTCCCTCATGGCTCCCCGGCGACAGCTCCCTGCCCCGGCAGAGCACAGCAGCCTCCTCTGTTACCTCTCAAGGGTATGGAGCCAAAGGGGAACCCAGTGGTTGTAGCTGGTTCCAGAAGCATAAAGAGAACTCAGACTGCCCAGTGCCAGGCAGTGCTCTGACCCCAAAGAGCGTAATTGAATACCTACAACAACCAAGCACCTCTCTGTCTGCCTTCCCCAGCTCTTTACACCCATTGCGTTGCAGGTTCGGGTCTGACAGTGATGGTGCTGAGCACTCGGCGCCTATCACAGCCCGGCCCCCATAGCAATAAGGAAAGGACTACAGAGGAAGTTCTGTCTTCTTAAATAAAGGAATAACATTTAGGAAGCATTAAGAATTACATTAACCCTCTGCTAATTATTCTTATTTACACCAATTAACATTAGTGCTGCCCTCTGGAGTCGAGCAGCCAAGCGCTATGCGAAGTAAGCCCAGAGGAAGATGCCGGCGCACACGCACAGGAGCAGGTTGATGTTGAGGACGTGCTTCACCAGCGGCTTCTCCTCTAAGCCAGCCCCGGGGAGCGGCTCGGGTTTGGCCGGTGCCGTGTTCTCGGTGCTCTGCTGCTTGCGCTCCATCCCGCAGAGCCACAGGAGGGTGGTGAGCAGCTTGGAGTTCCCTTTGCTGTTAGGCGGACCTGAGGAGACAGCCAGCAGTGAGGTGTGAATCGCGCCAGCAGAGCGCATCCCAGTGCTCCTGTGCAAAGGGGTTTGATGCTGAAACGCACCAGTGCTCTTTACATGCATACGCTAGCTACGCTGAGGGGTAGGGAGCCCTTCCATTAGCGCCTTTGGGGGCTGCAGGACCAGTTTTACCCTGCCCTGGAGCACTGAGCTCCAGTTCTATTCCCAGCATCATAAGCGGTAACAGGAGACTAAGCCTAAAAGCTGAGCTGTGGCTGCTCGGTGCCCAGCAGCTTCATCACATGAGAGCATGCTCCGGTTCAGGGTTACTCCCCATGTGTAAAGTGGGTTTCCCCAGCTCTGGTGTGGGTTAGGACATGCCTGACTAAAAGCTGGGGAGACAGCGCTCGTGCCCCACAGACGTGGGGCTCCCCAGCACCAGGGCTCAGTAACTTACTGATCTGTCCAACAGCTTTTTATAGCTCAAAGGAACCGGCAGCAAAAGCTGCAGTTACATCAACAGCGTCCCAAGCCTGGCAGAGCCAAGGGATGGTACTCAGCGCTGGAAGAGGCACAGGGAGTTGCTACACGTGTTTGTACCTAATACCGACAAGAACAAGTTTTAAACAGCGCAAATCCTCCTTCACTGATCTGTCAGGCGCTGCGCCCAGGGCTCTGGGGTCTCCCTGCTGCTAAAGGCGAGCAGAAACCACCCCTGAAAACCAGAAATGGAATGCCATGAAAAGAACTCTGCTTGGCCTCCACCCTCCCCTTTTCCAGCAGCTTCTCCTGGCAGCGCCCGCAGCTAGCGCAGGACAACGGGCATGGCTCTCTGTATCCCATGAGCTCCTCCTTGATTCCAAGCATATGTAATGCCATCAAGAGATGGAAGAGAAACTAAACTTCTGCTGAGGTGAAACCGTCACTTTCAGCATGCCCTGAGGTGGCTGAATCCAGAGGAAGGGGTTTAACGTTTCTTGTCTTCAAAGCCTTTACACAGTGCCTAGGGTTAAGGGTAGGTGTTACTGGGCACGACGTTGGAGCACTTACATTTATTATCATCTGAACTATTCTCAGAAGCAATGCTTATATCAATCTGGAGAGCTGGGCGCTCAGCTTCACACACTCCTTTTGCAGCATCAGGGGAAGGGCTGACTGCTAGGTCTGTCTTGGCTGGTAGATCCCCACGTGTGAACCAGGTAAGCCGACTTATCTGATGGCATGAAGAGCGGTGTTAAAGGAAACTGCTTTATGGTTGCTTAAAGGACTGCCTCAGCAGCAGAGCCTGCAGAGAGAATACTGAGAGGGGCCAAATCCTGTTCTCCTGCTCTGCTGGAGCAGGGGAACAGTCAAGCGCTCAGGTGATTAACTACAGAAGTGGTGGCTGCCATCAGCATGGTGGGTTTAGTTGGGTCTGGAACACGACAGTTGTCTGCACAGCTGCTCTCTGAAGGATGCTGTTCTCTCTTTAACCAAGGAGGAGGCTTTTCTACATGGGACCATCACTGGATGCAGATTGAGAGTGGGTCAGTGAGCAAAAAGAATGGGAATTGTGGCCAGAGAGGAATGACTCAAAGAAGTGGGGTTGCTGGGAGAAGACAGGCGGGAGTTACGATAATTTTCTTCAAATCTATAAAAGACTCATTAAAGAGGAAAGTTCTCAATATCAAGGATAGGGTAAAGGAAAGGATGAGCACAACGTGAAGCTGGAAAGATTCAGGTTGGAGATGAGTTAAAACTGCTGCTGGGAGGGAGATGGGCTCTCGAGCTGACCACACGCCTCCATGGGCATTCTCCCTCTCAGAGTAGGTTCAGAAGGGTGCCAGGTTAGTGCTGTCTCCAAGCAAGAGGATGCGTTGGCTCTTTGTGTCTGGCCCTCCTTCCTCCTAGGGATGGTTCTCTGTAGCCTCATTCTATTACTGAAAGCAGTCAAACTGGCACAAACCCGTTCCAGGGGAAGTTTCTCTCTGCCTTTGTTTTCTCTTTTCCTGTGAGTAAAAATGCTTCCTCACTAAATTAGTAAGAGAGTTGATAAAGATGACCCAGAAGCTGGAATTTCTTGGAAAAGAGAGGGAAAAAGCTAATTTGTCATAGTTAAACACACGTTTGAGCTCAAGAGCAGCTCTTCGTAGCATCTACTGTTGACCAGTTTCCAAGGTGGGACTCTGGATTTATGGGACCTAAATGGCAGCAGGATGCTGGAGCAGAGGAGCAGTTAGAGGTTATTGCAAGTGTGATCGTAAATACTGAATGGAAACTTCCATTTCTGGGTTATTTATCCCCACATTATTCCATATACATGGATGTAGTGTGGGGTATCCAGGAAACCATTAACAGATAACACAAGAACCCTGAAGGGTGACGCACCATTTCCTCCGAGGGGGGCTCTGTGAGCAGGCTCATGACCAGCACGGTCAGCGTGGAGATAGTGGCCAGGACCATGGAGAAGTAGAGGTAGTGCATGTACTTCACCACGCCTGGGCGCAGGTCGGTCTCTCCGCACTGGGGCTCTGGGTAGATGAAGTCCAGCACCAGCCGAATGATGCCCAGCAGCAACCCGATCACCAGGCCCCAGAACGCGCCCTGGGAGAGGAAGGATCTGCTTTACTGGAGCAAGGAGCACGTATCCACAGGGATCCAGCTGCATTCCTGGGATACGGGCTGAGCTGAGCCTGGCTTTCCAGAGGGTTTTTTCCTTCCTTCTCTGCCCTTGCTCTCTAGGTCTGCCGGTGGTGATTCAGTAGCCTGGTACCTCTCTGTGGGCTCAAGTGGGTCATTAGTTTTGGTGTGGAGGGGAAGGATAACATCTTACATGCCAGAAGACTCTCAAGACTGGTATTTATATCCTAATAGTTGCCTTAACCTGGGGGGCTGACAGCTGCTCTCTGCCTAACCAAAGCCTGGTTTGGGAAGACTTTATCCTTTACCCAGCACCAGCCTATATGGAGAAACTGGAGCCTTAGGACTCCTGATGCCGTTTGGTCTGGCTCCTTCACTCTCTGGGCTCGCTGTGCCTTCTCTAGTGCGTGTAATAAACAAGCCAATGGCTAACAAGCCCCTAAGAGGCTCCAGGAGTTGTGAGGGACATGCTGCAATGCAGCAGCGCAGTCACCTCACTCCTGAAGTGCCAGTGGAGGCTTGAAAAGCAGCAGGAATTGCTCCCTCCTGTATGGGAGATGGGTGTTTGGGTGGAGGGCCGGGTGGTGCATTTTCCCCAGCAGAAGGTGGCTTTGAGTTCAAAAGGCCTCCTGTGAGGGTGGTGAGGGCACAGGAACAACTGTGCTGGGCACAGTGGAGCTATTACCTTTTCATTTGCTCTTTTCCAGAAGCAGCCCAGTATGAACACCATTGCCACGGGGGGCTGCAGGTAGGAGCTGATGGACTGGATGTAGATGAAGAGCTGCCCTCCCTGGCCAGCCTGAACCAGAGGGATCCACAGGATGGAGACCACAGTGAGCAGCAGCACAAAGACCCTGGGCAAGAGAAAGGGGCCATTAGGGTTAGCTCGGGCTGTGCTTTTCCTATTGCTCAGCATGCAAGAGTCCAACTGAGATCTCTTGTAACCATAAGGTCTCCACTCCACCAGATGTGGTCAGTATGAAGTCACTACATCTGTACAGGGGCAGCAGGCTCTGAGGTGTGCTGAGATGTGTCCCTGATGCTAAGGCTCTGATAGAACATTCATGTTGTAGCTCTCTGTACCTGCCGACAATCATGAGCTCCCACTCGGAGCACCGAGGACGGAAGTGCTTCCAGAGGTCCATGGTGAAGATGGTGCTGGCACTATTGAAGATGGAAGTCAGGGAGGACATGAGAGCTGCGATCATCACCGCCATCATCAGGCCCCTGAGTCCTGGGAACAGAAGGAGAAGTTCAATGGCCCTGAGGACTCCCCAGTGACCCCTTTGGGGTATCCTTGAATTCTTCTTTCAGCTAGGACAGACCTGAAAAACTGGGTTTAGCCCCAGTTTTAAAGGGCAGTGACAGGGAGGAGTTAGCGTTGATTCTTATCATTAAACACCTGCGCTTTATCTCCTATCCAGATTGGACTGAACTGGAGCTCTGGGTGCTGGATCATCACCCATCTCCTGTTGCACGCTGTCCCTTGCCACCGTCCCACCAAGCCTGACGTAAACCCCATTGGAATTATAGCTGTGGGGTATTTTCCTCTCTGAACCTTTCTCACAGACGCCTTTAGGCCGGTGCATACTGCACCCATCAGTGCCAGCCCCAGCCCCAAGCTCCTTACCTGTAGGCAGCAGCTCTAGGACCAGCTTGGGATAAGCAATATCGGAGCAGCCAGATGGGTTGCCACAGACTTTTTGGCAGATGTCTGCATCTGCACAAGCCACCAGATCTAAAATGAGCAAAGGGGAGGGAGAGGCAGGATTCTGCAGCCACGATAAACTTGTCTGAACACGTTGGTCCGGTGAATGTAGTAAACCACTGAGTGAAATACTGAAAGCTGGGAAAGCTTCCAGCACATGGCAGGGCTGTCTCAACACAGTGAGAAGCAGCTCCGGGCTTCCCTGGTTTCCCTTTTCTTCCTTCCATGCAACAGATAGAATCAGTGGAGGCAGCTGACCTGCCTTGCGTGCCTCATTCTTCCCTAGGAATGTTGCTTGCTTGAGGACTATCCACACCCCAGCACGGCTCCTCAGGACAAGCACATCCACACATTCCCACCTGGTGTGTGGTTACTGCCATTTCGGATTTCTCTGGGTGCCCCAAGCTTAACTTGCAGGAGTAACAACACGTTGGGTGCAGGAGGGGCCCGAGTGCATGATCCAAGTGTGGAGCAGCAGCAGGGAGCAAGCTCAGACTCGATCAGCACAACTGCTGGGAGCAGGGATGACAGCACATGGAGCAGGGCATGGGGGAACATGTGCCTGGGGTCTGCTGCAGGAGGATGTATGTTCTCCAGCTACAGCTGGAAGAAAATGTCTTTGTACATAGGGCATTTGATGCACTGCAGCCTTTTAACTTCTTGGTAAGGGCTGGTCCCGCTCCTTAGAGTAGGCACAGCCAGTAAGTGATAGAGGGAATGGAGCTGTGTTCAAGGCCAGGGATTGGATGGGGCTTGGAGCAAGCTGCTCCAGTGGAAGGTGTCCCTGCCCATGGCAGGGGTTGGAGCTGGAGGAGCTTTAAGGTCCCTTCAACCCAAACCAGGCTGGGATTCTGGGATTTTACGATCTCTCCTTCAGCACTTACCTGGGAAGAGAATTCTGCTGATCATGCCCGGCATCACCATCATAAAGAGGGGCAGGATTTTCAGGTAGGAGGTCATCAAGGAGCCTCCTTTGGCATGAGAGAGGTTTTTAGCAGCAAGGGACCTCTGAACAATGACCTAGAAATGAAGGCATGGGTTTGGTGCTGTCAGCAGAGGAGCAAGCGCAGGTGATGTGATACCAACTGCATATACTTTGTTCTCCTCTGAACGACTAAAATCCAGCAAGAGAGGGCGCTGAGCTTGGCTGCAGCTCTGTCATTCTTGCTTCAGATTCTGATAAAGTCACAGAATCACAGCCCTGAACGATGCTGCTTGTGTCACCAAACCTGACCTTGCTTCTGCAGTGCACCGTGCTGCATAGCCTGGGCCTTAACCACCCATAGTCAGGCTTCACAGGAAGGGAAAGGCTTGAGTTAAAAGCCAAGTTGGGATTAACTCCCAAACCCAATCTGACCCCTTTTCACATTGAAACAATTCCCCACATTCCATGGTGTTTGTCAGGTTTTGCACCTTTGGGGTTGAAACCATCAGGGTTTGCTAAATCCCCATCAGGAGCAGCAAACCAGGCTGTGTGGCACACCTGAGGTTTGTGATCAGATCCAAACAACCACCTGCATGTTCTTGAAAGCAAAGAGCAAGCAATCACGCACCTGATCTGTGCACCAATACCACAGGGATGGGATGGTCATTCCCACCAGAACCCCTGGCCAGGGAAGGTCGGAGTTAACAGGGTCTCGGAATATGTGGAAAGCATCTTCCCTTGGCAAACCGCAGCTGCTGTTTTCCTTGCGGGAGCTGGGAATGGCATCGAAGTATTTTGTCTGCAGCCCTTCAAGACCACCGACTTCAACAAAGCCTGGAACAGGTCAGGAGGAGCAGTTACCACCTCTGCCCAGTGGGTACCCTGAGTTTCAGTCTGTAGTTGGCTATGGGTGATGCTCCACGAGTGCTATGTGGAGCAACACCCCTCGCATCAAGTGTACTTTACTGTAGGTAATGCTTTGAAACCCCAAAGCTATGGACTCATTGGGTGGGGGGTAGCACAATGCTAAAGGTTCTGCCTAGACAAGGTGTTTGTTCACCTATCAGACTGCTTCTGGATGAGTTTCTTTAGAGGTTATCAGGGGGTACTTGTGCATTTTTAACACACAAAGAATTACTGTTGGATGAGCATCTATTCCAACAGGAGAACACAGAGAAAGCCACTCCAGAACATCATTTGTGTGTTAACTGTGATGATCCGCCTTGTCTGTAGCCCTTGGTAAAGCTTCTGTCTCAGTGTTAGCAACAACCCCCAGGGAAACACTCACTGAAGACCATGAGAGTCAAAGCCCCGATGAGCATGATGAAGGTCTGCAGCGCATCCGTGTAGATCACTGCGGCCAGGCCACCTGGGAGGGCAGAGAAGCACCAAACTGGGAAACTGGGACTGATCTGGAGCATCCTGTGCTCTGCAAACTGGTCACACTGGGATTCGGAGCATGTTCGGCTGAAATTTCTCATGTTTGAATCATAATGAGTCACCACTCTGTCACTAAAAGAGCCAAAGCCCAATGCAAGAGCTCGTACGGGAAATACATGGAAAAACTCCAGAGCAAGGCCCAAGCTGAATGAGGAGAAGTGAAATAAAAGGGTGTCTTTATGAGCAGCATCACCAGGGGTGAGCAGTGGGAAAGGAGAAACCTTTATGGGTTTGGGATTTGCTGCTTGCTCCGTGCATGGCTCTTTTCCATTTGGCCACTCATAAGACCTGAAAGGGCATCCAGGATTGACAATGCTTTCCCCATTCCAGGGCTCATTGTTATGTAAAGCACTCATACCTCCAGCAAGCCCAGAGGAAAATGCATTGTGCAAATGCCTCGAGCGTAACTTCTCCTTAAAGCAGAAGTGCTCTGCATCCATGCGTCCCAATCGGCTGTGGCCCTATGAGGGGTATTAACTTACTCCTGCCGGGTACCAGTTGCTTATCAGGCAAGTTGTCAGCTGCTTTTCCCCCTCCCTGTTATCCGTACTCCTGGCAAATCCAGGTTGCATGGGAACGGCTGGACTCTGAGCACTGATGCACTCACCACACAGGATCTGTGGTATGATCCGAAACTCAGCCCCGTACCTGCAACGGTGTAAACGGCCGTGATGGCCAGCAAGCCCACCACGGCAATGTAGAGGTCCCAGTGTAAGGCTTGCTGGATGAAGAGGGCCCCAGCGTACATGTCAACCTGGAGAAAGAAGGATGTCAGTGCAGTTCTAGTGCTCCTCAAAGCAGGTAGTGCCGGGGAGCATGAGCATTCAGCTGACCGAGCTCTCTCCCATAGCAGAACCAATCTGGTTGGTAGCTGCTTGTGACCCCCAGCTCCGCACTGTGTTCCCTCCATGGAGCACATCCCTCTGCAACCCAAGCTCCTGCACACTGCGCTTCAGGACCTGGCTCAATTCCCTGTTGGTGTTCAGGTGGGATGAGCTTATCCCTTCCCGAAGCCCCAGAGCTGGGGGATTGTGGCACCTCCTGCATTTGCTCCAGTGGGAATTCCTCCCTGACATGGTGACAGGGAGGTAACAGGGAGGAAAGGTGTCCTGGGCACTTGAGCCAGCCCTGAGCAACTCGCTCTGCAGCCAGGTGAAGATGCTGCAGTTTGGGAGAGCTTTGGGTTAGGCAGACTGCAGGCCACAGAATGACGGGTATGAAAGCATCCTGGATACGGGAATTGTGTTATCAGAGATCTCCATTAAAGACCTGGTTTTTCCTAGAGCCACCTGCACCCCCTGACCTGTGGCTGTTTTAGCAGGGACAAGGCAGGCGTGGGTCACAAAGCACATCCCACTTCAGCCCTGTGTGTGCAGGAAGAACACCAGCAGGGACCTGTCGAACATCACCGGTCCCTGCCCCACCTCATGTTAATGAACAGCAGCGAGGTGTTGCGCAAAGGCCGGGTCAGTTATTTACTCAAGGCTCTACATCAGGCAGGAGCAGTGAATCGCTCAGCACTCTTCACGTGAGCACAAACCACCTCCTGCATCCTCATTCCTCCTGCATGTAACAGAGGTTGGTGTCTGTGCAGGCAGTAAATATGCAAGGGGAAGAATCCGGGTGAGCTGGCAGGTGTATAGAACCTAACAACAGACACATCCACACTCACAACCTCAATGAGCTGCTGCTCAGGATGCTGACACCCAGCTTCCCTCCTGCTGCAGCAAGCGTTCAGGTGCTTAATGGGGGAAAAGGAGTTATTCTTTGTGTGTAGGTTCTCACAATGACTATAGTCTGTTTTCCTCGGGTATTTTAATACACCCTTTTCTGCAGCCAGCAGCTGCATTTCGAAGCCTCTCTGATCCCGTTTCCAACCCAAATTCGGTCTGATTCCAGTGTTTTCTACTCACTGATATTTTGGTGAAGATGTAGATGAACAAATAGAGAATCGCCAGGAACATCTGGATTCTTTTGCCTCCAAAACGTTTCCTCAAGTACTCTGGCATGGTAGTAACCTGTGGGCAACACAAAGCATCAGAAAGGTGGTACCCAACAGCTCTCCTCCCCATTAGCCCAGGCCCTGCAGAAGGACCATAGCTGCAGCAGGAGATGTTAAACCCAGCAGCCAAGCAGGTGCTTTAGATACCAGTAAATCAGCGCTGGACACAACATCCCATCTACGTACCCCCGCTGTGATGTAAATTGGCAGGAACAGCCAGGCCAGCACCAGGACAGAGAACATCCCCTGCGGAGCAAATGGGAAGGAAGGTCAGGGATGCTGGGCAGGGCTGCAAGTGCATGGTTCAGTGGGACACAGGCATGGGGTTACCCCTCAGAGGCCTCAAACCCCAGCAGCCCCTGGTGCCATCCAGCTGCTGCAGCAGGACTCTGAGCCTCTGGAGCTGCTGTACCTACAGGTGCAAGAGCTGCCCTTTACAGCCCCAGCGTTGCTGTTCCACACTCACATTCCACTCGTAGGCAGTTGCGGCAATTCCCGAGGCAGCTCCTGACCCAGCCAGGCCAATGAAGTGGCCGCTTCCAACATTGCTGGCAAACAGGGAGGCACCTACCTGGAGAAAGAGGGAAAACTGGATCTGGCCCTGCGCAAGGCTGGTGGGAACACAGGGATGCGGTTCCCCCACTTGTGACTATGGAGGATGTGAAATCCTTGTCACCCGCTGCCACCTTCTTCTTTTCCCTGCACATTCAGTGTCTCTGGCGCCTTTCTCCAGCTTCTGTCATTATTCACTCCCTGTCACTCATTCTGGGGCATGTTTAGCCCCATCCTGCTTCCAAAACCATGTCTGATCTTGTGCAGGATATAGAGATAGAAGAGAGAGAAGATAGAAGATAAAGAAGAGATAGAAGGGCGGAAGATGGGAGGTAACAAGTAGTAATGCCAGGTCATGAGGTTCCTCTGTTAGTACATACTGACTGACTAGCCCAAATGGAAGACCCTCAGTATAAAGCTGTGTCTGTGATGGGTAATTCTGTATATCTCCAGGTCAAAGCATACAGGACCAGGCTCTCATGGGGCCCAGGCTGCAGCATGTGTCCTGCAGCAGCTCCGCTTCCCCAGTCTCAAATACAGAATAAACCAGGCAGTTTTGTAGCTGCATCCATGCAAAACATGGAAGTACTTTTTATTCCTGTTTCCCATTTGGAGTAATAAGTTCTGCTGGGCCAGAAGTGCTTTTGGTCTTGCTGTAGCCAATGGGCACAAGCTGTGTAATGGATGAAGATACTTACAGGCCACCAAACCATCTGGCCTCCAGCGAGGAAATAGCCCTTCACAGTGCTGCGCTGCGTCTTCCACATGGACTGGGGAAGCAGAAAAGCACAACAGAGGTTTCAGCAACCACTTCATTGTGGAGCAGAGCATCACCAAGGGACTTCCCCTGCAGGAGACTCTGCTGCCATCAGATGAAAGCAAAGGGCTCCTGGAAGGACCTGCAGTTCCTGTTGGGAAATCCCAGGGGACAAGAGAGCAGCAGACAAGGGGGGAACAAGGTTTTCTACCATTGCAGCATCCTGGTTGAATGTTTGCTGGGATAAGCAAACTAAATCCCTCCAGATCAGCGAGGAAGTCAGACGGTTTTGGACAAGAGCTATGGGCATCCCTAGGTATTGGGTCTGACCAGGAGGAATGCTCAGCATTGCACGTATTACTGACTCCTCTTCATCAGGGATTTCAGACAGTTTAATGCTATACCAGGAGCGTTATCACCACATTGGAAGGGAACAGCTATTCATCTCTGCCTTATGACAGCCAGATTGTGCTTTTGCTGTTACAAAAGCCATGCCAAAAGGATGTCCTTGTGCCTTAATTATAACCAAACAGCATTTGTAATTTATGGACGCCGCTGTCTAGACCACTGTGGACAGGCTCAGGTGATTTATAGGACAGCAATTCCTTCCGGGATGAACAAAACATTATTCTTAGCAATACCTTGTACTTAAACAACCTCTTCCTTACAAGGGTTCTTAAAGCTTGGCAAACACTAGAACTGAACAGCTCTCCTGGAGCACTGCGCACCCTTCCCCAGGCTGGAGTGAGGAAAAGGACCTGTAGACACTTATCTTTCTGCTTGTTCAGTTGAACCCAGTGAAGTGCTGCCTGATTCAAGCCAAAGTGAAAGACTCCGGGGCCAAAGCAGCCCTGGTCTTCAGTAGAACGGGGCCCATAGGAAGGCTCTCAATGGTATCTGCTTACCCACAGCCCAACCGCGAGGACGAACACGAAGTACAGCACAAGGACAGCGATGTCCACGGCTTCCAGTGTCCTCTGGGGAAACACGTCCCATGAAGGGGTCACAGGGGTGCTGCTGGTGGGCTCCATGGCTTCCTACGCAGGCCCAGTGCTTCTTTGCCTTGATGCATGTATCTGTAAAGGAACAGGTTGCATGGTCAGGAGGGGCCCGTCCTCCTCCTGCCTATGGCTGGCCGGGTCCTTCGGCCTCTCTTGCACTTGTGAAGCCACATTTATAAGCTCCCCCCTGCCAAAAGGTGGGGCGAGGGGTGGCCTTCAGCAGCCCGGGGCTCCCGCATGGACCAGCACACAGCAAGCGGTCGAGCAAGTTCTTCCTCTGAACATCATCGTGCAGCAGAGCACGGACCAGAGCAGCCTCAGCCACCCTGTCCCTTGGTCACAACCGGCTTCACCGCATTGTCTGTGTGTGAACTGCAGCTGGAACCTGCCCTGAACTCCCCATGAGATGAGGTGAAACCACTGCAGTCCCGCACCCATTGCCAAGGGGTGTGAATGAAGCCGAGAGGATGGAGACACAGGTGCAGTGGTGATGGAGATGCTGTGGTTTCTCCTGCTGGGCAGTATCCGGCGGGCAAACCCTGCCCTGTGTGCCCATTACACCCAGTCCTGCAGCACTGGGGCTGCAGGCTTCTGCACTTACAGAGCGGTTGGACAATAAATAAGGAGTATTCTGGTGGCTGATACCAACCCATCACCCCCTTTCCACAACAGCAGCCTCCAGTACCAGAGCTCAATATGGTGCTGAGCCATGTTGTGGTTGAGTGGCAGTGGTAGCAGCACCAGGCTGGGACTGGGGACTTGCAGCACTTCGTCAGAGCCTCTTCTGTGCCTCATAGAGCCCCCAGATCCCACCAGATTCCTTGGGAGCATCTGCCTGGCAAGGATGCAGGGCCCTGAAGATGGGTCTTACCTCTTTAAGAGTCAATATGTTTTGGCTGTCCGAGTTTTTACTGGCACGCTTAACCTCTAACTAGGAAAAGACAAACAGGGTTTGGTATGTCAGCCCCGGGATGCTGCTGACCCCATGCTGACACCTCCTGCTTTCCCTTTCTCAGCTCTGATAGTGCTGTTTCTTTCCATCCCAAGACACTTCCCATCTCAGGTGGGTAGCACGGCAGCACAGAGCGCTATAAGATACACTCGCTCAGTCCCAGTCAGGATTCAGCCCACATATAGGGGAGAGTTGTGTCCATCCCTTCAAAATGCATGTGAATTCAGAGCCCTGCGGGCATTAAATGTGCCTATCAGCGGTGAAAGGTGGCATTCCCAGAGCTGAGGGCCAGTGCCCCATTGAGGCTCCTGGAGCCAGCAGGCACTAGGGAAGGGGCAGCACTCGGTGGCTCTGGTTTCACATCCCAACTGCCACGGCCCAGTGGAAATTTTGCCTGTTTTGTGCATGCAGCTCACGGCTCGGTGCCCTCGGCTCCTGGCACCGGCGGCAGCGCTGTCCCCGCCAGAGACCGCACGGCAGGAACATCCGTGGCATGGAAATGAAGCGGCTGAAGCCAGCCCTGTATCAATGGTGCTGGGAGAGGCGCAGCCCACGTGGGGCTCGAGTAACCCACCAGGACCACTGGCAATGCTTCCTCAAAGAGGCGAGGGGGGGGGGTGTTAAAGCATCCCCAGGTACATCCATCCTCCTGAGAGCACAGCGCTGGACCACGGCCCCCAACCCTCGCACCAACCGCAGCTCCCCGATTCGAGGTACAAGCTGAAAGGGAACTTACTGCGCTCAGCTGGGTCTCATTCTGTCCCCTGCGCCGGGCACCACCGAGCCTCCGCCAACTGACAGGCAGCTTAAATATTGCCAGAGGGTCGGGATTTGCCAGCGGAGCCGTTAACGGTGTCCCAAGGAATGAGGAGGAATATTGATAGTCAAAGTTAAACTACTGGCCCGGAGTCACTCTCTCGGTGCCCCGCGGCTCTGCTGAGGAGACGCGAGTTATTTTCACTCTCAGGGCTCACGGGTCAAACTCCACGGAGTGCCTTTCTCTTAAGCAATGTGCACAGCTACAGAAGGGACAGGCAACAATAACCCAGCCACGCTGATGTCCTCCCGAGCTGACAGCCCGCGACACGGGGGGGAGCTGACAGCCAGAATGCCTGAGCCTCCCAGAGAGCAGAATCCACCCATGGGATGGATGGGGTTTGTCACTTGTTCCCAGTTAATCCCAGCACCAGGCTGGAGGTTTTGGCTTCAGCAGCATCGCTCTGAAAACCTGATAAACACCTACAGGCAGTTCTTTACATTGATAATGGAAGCGAGTTTGTTAAATAGAAAAGGGCACCCCAGGGTCTATAATAACACAACGCAGAGCAGGGAAGCCTTGGTGTCTGTATCTTATCCCCTTGTTTCACTTTTGGCTCGTAGTGTGCATGAACATAGATAAAGGTCTTTGAACCTCGTGATTGGAGATGCTTTCATTGGATCTGCTGGAACTTGGAAAACCCAGATTTCCCCAAATTGCATTAGAATTTGTGGCTTCAGACCGAGCAATCAGGAGCCCGATACTGGCTCCCGGTCTGTGCCACTTTTTCCCGACTTCCAGCCCTTCCATTCTGGAGCTGACACCTCAGTTTCTGTCTTTGGCATCTTTTATGGCACCTGGAAAATCATTATAGATGATGGCCCTTCGAACCATTATCAAGATACTTAAAAAGAGAGGGTTCAAAGTGGTTGCACTTTGGCTTGGAGATGCCAGCCTCGTGCTGGTTTACCCCAGCTACAGCTGCCCTCATGCCTTCACCGTGACTTTCCTAAAGCTGCTCATTTCCTCTTTGAGGTCTTTTCCCCCCATTTCTTGCAGGGAAGACTGAAACCCCTTAAATACTCCGAGGTTTGGAATGTAACTGGGATTATCAGGTCACTGCTCCCTGGCTCTATCAGAGGGGGGAAGCGGCACCCGTGGAGCCGGAGCCTGCATTCCCTGCCTGACTTATTATTTCCTTCCCAAGGACAGGCTTTCCTGCGCAGAGGATCCCGTGACCGGGGCTGACGCAGGGGCTCTGTTCAGCCGGGGCTGTGAGGGGAGTGCCAGGGCACTGATTCTGGGGAGAAATGACCTCATGTTTGCAGTTACCAAGGAACAGCAAAGCCAGCGTGTGGTGGGTGATGCTGACTGCGACGCTGCGGGGAGGCTCCGGGATCAGTTCTGCAATGGGCAGTGGGAGGTTTCACATCTGCACTGGGCAGCTTGAGAGCCTTCCAGTGCCTGAAGGGGCTCCAGGACACCTGGAGAGGGGCTTTGGACAAGGGCCTGCAGGGACAGGACAAGGGGAATGGCTTTAACCTGCCAGAGGGGAGACTGAGATGAGCTCTTAGGCAGAAGCTCTTCCCT